>PVKH010043640.1:0-10695 GCA_004027955.1 Chaetophractus vellerosus | reverse complement strand
TGCCTTTATCTATGGCCTTTGTGAGATTGAAAGATTTCTGTGCCGAAAGAGAGGTCACAGTGCTATAGGGACTGTACTCTTCTACACACTCATACTTCACCCAAAATTTAGTAGAAGACCAACCCTAATTTCTTTCAGAAATATTGGAGCATGATTAGCCCTTTTAATAAGCCAATATTAAAGATTTGTTAATATCAGAAAAGTATTATGAAGAAAAGTAACTTACAAGTACTTTATAGTCTAAAACTCATTCCAGGTTTGTTGACAACTCACTTTTAGGCCTGGCATTTTGCCTTTCTTCATCAGATAAAGGAAAGTGCCCTTCTTCACTTCCCCCACCAATATGCAAGTGTGTCAGTTTTCTCTGGAAATCTCTTGACAAATAGGCCAAATCTACTCCCCACACAAAAGCATGCAGGGAAATATTTCTCTCTCTAGCCTGTTGCCTCTCTCCCTAAGTATAATTTCTAGGCCTTTGGAAGGCCCAGTTCCTCTGGTAAAATAACTCACCATTACACATGGAAATGTAGAGTGTTCTGATGAACTCAAAAAGAGAATCATCAGCAAAGCATTTCCCAAAATCTGGGCCATTTTGCCAGACTTGAAACATCTCAGGTGAGATTTCACATAGTCCTCTTTCCTCTAAAGAAAGTTTATATCTTTTATGTATCCCTTCTTCTAGGCTTAGATGAAGGAAAATCCTTTATGCTCAATTTTTACTACTCTCCATCAAAGTCCCACATGTGCAAGGAGTTGTTCAAAGAACAGCATTCACACTCCAAAATCACAAGATCACTTATAAACATAAGGGGTTAAAACTCAAAATATAGAAAAGTAAATGTTTTCTAAAATACCTAAAGAGTACCAGAAAGAAAAATTAACATCTTAGTGTAAAATGTTTGCATTTCAGTCCTGGGTTCAATCCCCAGTACCTCATGAAAAAAAAAAAAATCCAATGGCAAGCCCACCTGACTCAAGGTGTATAAACAAATTATTTGTATTTCCATTACTTCATTCTACTCAAGCCTTCTACAGGAACAATATGGAGTAGATTCTTATATGTGTATGTGAAAAAACGCATCACGTAGCTAATTTAGAAAGATTATAACAGCAAATTAAAAAAAAATAGTTTCTTGTCAAATATTGGCTCAAGAATGAGAATGAAACCATTTCTCTAGCCACAGACAAAAAATTAAAAATGAGGAGAATCAGGCACTAAATTGAAATTCCAAATTAAGTGACAATTTTTACATAAATTACCCTTTAACACTATATTAAAGATATGATATAAAATATATTAGGATCTACTCTAATAATTTTTGTATAAATGGTCTGAATAGCACTTGGGTTTAACTTAGGATTCAGTCATATCTTTGGAGGATTATCCTCCAGTCTGTTTCCATGGAGGTCTCAGCAACTTTCTAGGATGAGAGAAATAGATATGAATGAAATTTTGAAGAGAACATGGTAGTTCTTTGAAGTTTGTTGCTAGCCTAGCCACTTTTATTATGCCTAAAATGTGAAGAGAAATACTGCAAGTAAATGTGAAACAAAAGGAGACCTCCATTGGATGAGAAGGTGTTAATAGATTGAGATTCATTTGATGAGGGTGGGGGGGCTACTTTCAAGGAACCATCACTGAAGTGAAATGTCAGCAGATGCAATGCTGACTCATCAATTACCAGGACATACCTACATACAGAGGTGGACAGACTTGGTAACTGCAGCACCTGTGAAAGCAACTCAGTGAACAGGCTCTGATCCCATTTCAGTTGGGCTCAAGTCCTGGATTCACTACTTATCATCAGTATGATCTTAGATAAGCTCCAATTTCTTCATCTGCAAATTGATGACAGGACCTGGATCCCAGGGTTGTTGTTAGGAGATCCAGGCAAAGTGTCAAATACACTGGCTGGTACACAGTAATTATAGTAAGTTCTCTGCAAATGTTAGCTATTAGTTTTCTCCATTCCCAGCAGTGTCTTTGGAGAAGACAGCAGTATCATAGTGACAGTAAGTAGTTTTCCAAACACTGCTGCTTTATCAACTGAGAAATAACTCACCAAAACCTGGCAGCTTTGTTCCTTCAAGATGGTGCCTTTTCAGGTTTCTTGGTTGCAGATATGTTTTGCTGCAATGAAAATAGTAATTAGAAAACAAGACAAGAAATAAGTAAAAGTAGGAAAGTTGGGAATAGTAAAATTCCTTCAATATGACCATAATACCTCCTCCAAAATGTCAATGCAATGACTACTGTATTTTTTTTCCTCTTATTTTTAAGTTTATCAGTTTATACTATTTGACATTTGGAAGTTTTATATTTCTGTAAATCAATGCTGTTTTTGGAATTTACTTTACTTCTTCTAAATTCTGAAGTATTTATGCTAGATATTTAAAACAAAAATATCAGTTTAAATGTATTATTTATCATTTTAATTTAATTTTTTCTGGGTTTATTTCTTATTCTAATAGTAATGATTGTTTTTCTGACACACTACACAGATCTAAATCACTAATTTTCAATATTTTTTCCCTTCACTAAAAGACTAGTAGTGAAGGTACGTACCATCCAGATAATACCAACTCATTATCTGGGGTCAGGGGGATAGTTTGATAGAGCTGCTCATATGTTATTATGCCACATACCCACTTACACACATACCCATAACAGCTGGCCTGAATTATCATTTCTCTACCAAACTTTAAAGTATACACTCTTTTATGATTATAATTTTTAATTAATTTTTAATTTATGTATGTTTTCATTTCATATAGCTTTATGGAACACAGAAAGGTTTCCAGGTGTGCTAATTCTTTATCTTGCTGGATGGTTGCATTCTATTATTTTAGAACACAAAACTAATTTGTATTTATGAATGTGTTATTTTTTTTCTTTATGGCCATTTATAATCACATATTAAAAGCTATAACTAATACATATTTTGAACTTCATTCCTCACATTAACATGTATAATCACATTTTATACATTAACATATTAATTAGAAGGAAAGGTATTTTAGGTTTAAGTGGAATGTGGTGTCCAAGGACAAGCAGTCATCTTTGGTTCATAGAAGCATACTGGAATCCAGTCATAGGCTTTAAGGAACCAGGCTATGTTTCATGGAATAACATAGCTTATTCCATGAAGGGTGAACTGAAGAAGTGAGAGTATGAGAAAAAGAAGCACCAAAAGTAAAAGTTAGTATAAAAATGCATATTCTTGATCAGTTGCCATTCTTCTTTCACATTTGAGTTTATGAAGTAAATTAAAAACCATCCCAGAAATGAAGCTGGGGGAATTAAACATTGCTATTTGGCAATAACTTTGATCATAACTAATTAAATATCAGAAAAACTTATAATGATAAGTAATTAAACTACATTGACTGATGTCCTTTGGCTAAGATCTCCAAAAAACAATGATACAAATAATAGAATGTATGGGAACTTTTGTACTAAGTGTTATTCTACGAATGTAAGAGCCATTGCTGTTATTCCCACATAATAATGACTTGAAAATGTTCTTTAGCTAATCAAATAATCTTCATGTCATGGAGTGAAGATGACTAGGAGACACTTGAAATTAGCCACAATGGTCTTCGAATCTGCTGTGCTAAGAAATTGTTTGCCATCCTTTAAAGTGCTTCAAATAGCATTCTACAACTAGGCATAAATTAACCCTGCCTCTAAGACAGTGAAATACACTTATTAAAATGAATAATTCTCTAGAGCCTCATACTTTGGTAACTGTATGATCCTTATGTTGAATTCATTTTTATAAAAATGGAATCATTTTCCACCATAACACTAAGTTGGACTGTTGAGAAAGTTATGATATGATTAACCAGCTCCACTGTTTCTAGGATGACTTCAGGAGATTCCTTATGAGTCAAGCCCAAAGACATTTTCAAATATGGGTTTAGTTAAAAAGAAAAATTTTAATGGTATAAAATCCTACACTTTGATTAATGTTTCAAAAGGAATATGCTTCATTTTTAATAACCATTGTGTGAATACATTTATACTTTTACATAAATATAATATGATCATATTATAAATAGATTTCTAAATGCTGGTTTTTCTTTCCATTTTTGCTCAACTTCTACCTCGCCTTTGTCTTCTTTCTCAGAAATACTGCTTACTAGTCCAAATGAATTAGAAAATCTCAAATTTATTGTTTGAAGCCTGCATATTTCTTGGGTTTGATGTGCCTTTTTTTTTTTCAATAATCCCCCTATTGTTTGACATTCACTTTGTTTCCAGTATATTTTTCCTACCACAATTAAGATAGCAGTATATGTCCTTCCCAGGGGTGGGTTTATTAAGTTGAAGGTGTGGAGGTTATTTTTTTTTTATTAAAGAAGCTTTAGATTACATAAATGATACATCAAATATATAGGGGATTCCCATGTACCCCTCTCACCCTCCAATGCTTTTCCCCATTAACAACATCTTTCATTAATGTGGTACATTTGTTGCAATTGATGAACACATATTGAAGCATTACTGTTAACCGTTTAGTTTACATTATGGTTTACACTTTGAACCTTGCCATTTTATAGATTTGGACAAAATGTATAATGGCCTGTATTCATCATTGCAATATCATGCAAAGCAATTCTAGTTTAATGTTAATAGATGTAACAAGTTGCTTTCTGTAAACATTGTAATATTCCACTCTTCTACCAGCATTGAGTAAGAATAGCCTCTTTTATCCTCCTCATTTGTTAGGGTCACATACTTGATTTAAATTTGCAATTCTTTTTCTTCTACCTAGTTTATAGAGTTGCATTTTTTCTTGCTTTTAGACAGGTCATTTTAAAATTTTCCATATGTGGATGTCACCATCTTTGGTTTATTTTCTCAGAGTCTGTTTTTTTTTCCATTCTTGTTAATTTGTAAGGTCACTGTCTTTAAGTGTTTTTGAATATTAAATACATTGTGAGAAACTAGATAAATTAGTATAGTCCTAAAAAAAGCTAGGAAACAAATACAAGTCAAACTTGGTAAAGTGTAGGTTAATAGAATGAGAAATAGAGTGGCATGGGACAGATGGGAGAAATATGTTGAAGAAATAAAGGCGAATCACTTTACTCACTAAAAGTAAGTATCTAAAAAAGAGTAGTAGAGAAAGATTGTTTGCATATTAATATCTTTTTTCTGTTTTTAAAATGTCTCCTAGAATAAAATGTTTTTTATTTCAAGGATAAATATATGTCTCAGAGACTTAAATCCTTGAAATAAAAACATTTTTAATAACAGATGATTATTTAAGAACAGTTTACCATAAAACATGATCAAAACAAGCTGAGAAAAAATAGAATTCTATGTCACCATCAAGTTCCCAACTTGAGGCCTGCCCTGTGGAAATTGGACTTGCCAATTTCTGTAATTGTATGAGCCAATTCCTACATTTCTTAATATATATATGTTCTCTATATATATCTATGTATGTGTATATACATATACTGTCAGATTTGTTTCTCTGGAGAACCCCTTATTCACTTAAAGTTTATATCAAAAATTTCATTTAGCTTATGGATTAATTTGCATGGTTTGAAACAAGATGTCCAAAATTTTATAATCTTACCTATATTATTACCTGATAGTAAAATAAATAGTATCATTCACATATATTTATAGTCAATAAATTGAGTTTTACAGCTGTAGTGAGGTTAGATAAATAATAAAAGCGTGCAAATCAGGGACTTCATAATGGTAGGCAGTTTAAATAAATTGTTGAATAATGAAAACTATTTTCAAACTTCTCTTACAATTTTTCCAGGTGGAAAAAATAATGGTCCTTTATCACTAGCAGTCATAAGCAACCATAAAACTAAATGTATACTGTTGATTTTTTAAATTTATATATGTTGGCATTTAGGTGTGACCTAAGTCATAGTTATCAATAAAAGAGATATCCAAAGCTGCTGTCTTTTTAAAGGTTTTTGTGGCTTTTCTGTGTTGGATTAGTTTAAAATAGAGATTAATATAGATTCTAATAGAATTCGGTATTATTAAAAGATGCCCCTGATATACGGCAAAATTGGAATTTGGAATTTCACATAAAAGTGTTTCACAGAATCATGTTGCATTTTATTTAATTAACTACATGTGCCTTTTTTTCCTCATAAACAATTGTATTCTAAAGCTCATGTTTCAAATTTTTAAAAAAATAGTACCATAATATCACTTACATGTCAGCCTAAAAGACACCCTAGGATCTGAAAGTTAAACAGCAAATATCCAATTAATAATATTCATCTTTAAAAATTCCAGTACACATTAATTTTAGCCTGCTTCAGATCCTCAAGTAACCTATATATATGCTCACAAAGAGAAGACTTATATATGTGTTGGACAATATAACTGACAGGCAAAACTGAAGGTTATCTGGAGGTGGAACTTAAGAGTAAAACAAGAAAATAATAACCAAAAAATATTTATTGAAAATTTTCTATTGTTTATGTTCCATGCTTCAATTCATTTAATTCTAATACCAACCTTATAAGATGGGTACTATTATTATCCCGATTTTTGATAAGGAAATAGAAATCCAAAGAGAATAACAAGTTGTCTAAGATCATATGATTAATGCGGTGCAAACCTGGACTTCCAGCCAGGGTAGTCTGTAAACAGATTCTGTAAGAAAGAATGATGCTAGAATGAAATTCTTTGTGAGAAAAATCAGGTATACAATTCAAACTTTTAGAGTCAGAAAATGCAAAGCAAAAAATTGGAAGACCGGAATGATTTTTTTTCTAGTACAGGGTGGGAATGAAATGTCCAGTGTGGCAGTGATACTAAACACAAAACTGGTAAAGAAGAGAGAATGAATACATTTACATTTGTTTTTCAGGACCTTAGAAATGAATATCTCAACATCCTTAATTGTACATCTGGGCAAGCTAGATGGAGAAAGTTTTGTAAAATTAAGTGACCCTTACCATTACATGAACTTAGATGTAAAGTCTTCAATCTGGAGCTATATTCTTATACCATAGTATCACAGAGCAGCAAGTAGGGGATGATAAGGGAAACTTAAAAAAAAACTATAATCATAAATTTTATTTTTGTATATTTAAGGAAAAATTGGAAAAGAGAGAATCTGGATAACAAAACATCACTATTTATAGACAACTTCTTCCAGGTGCTCTCTTACTGTCTCGAAATGGCTTTAGTTGCTTGAAAGGTGGAAGCAAGTTTTACAGGAACTTAGAATAAGGAACAACAATAAGATACAGTGCTATGATGCATCATAATGTATACTATTGTCCTGTGGGAATGTTGGGAACAGCAAGGAAAAAACTGATTAACACTCTGGATTTCAGAGTCTAAAAAAGTTGCTCTCAAACATTCTGTCATCACAGCCACTTTATATTCTTAAAAATTATTGAAGACTCTGAAGATCTTTTTTGTGTGTTATATCTATCAAGATTTAGCATATTTGGAATTGAAATGAGAAATATTTAAACCTAAATCATTAATTCACTTCAAAATAACTTTAAGGAACATGTTAGCATAATTCCTTTTTTAAAAGATTAACTTTTCCCAATTTTTTATTGAGAAATGTAGCTTTATTTTATATTTTTGCATTTTTTAAAAATGTCTAACTTACTAGAAGACAGCTAGATCCCCATCTGTTTCTGAATTTAATCTTTGTAATATCACATATCATCCAGCCTCTGGAAAGTGCCACTATATGCTTTTGAGAGATTGAACGTAGGTCAATGGTTATAATTGAATGGTGGCTAATTTCATGTGTCAACTTTATTAGGTTATGGTGTTGAATTGTCTAGTTGGTTGGTCAAACACTGTCCTGCTTGCTAATATGAGGATATTTTGAGGTGGGATTTGTGTCTATAATCAGTTGATTGTATCTATGATCAACAAAGGAGATTGCCATCAGCAATATGAGGTGCCTTCTCCTCCAATCAGTTGGAGATCTTAAAAGCCAGAATTGAGAATTTAATAAGCCAGAATAGGAATTTAAATTCAGCTTCAGCACTGATTGATCCTTGCCAGAATTTGCAGCAAGACAGCTTTCTCTGGGGAAGTCAGACTAAGGACTTCAGGATCACCATTGTCCTATTTCCAGTTTGCTGCCTGCCCATGGAATTTGGTCTTTCTAGATTCCACAGTCACTGTGAGCTTATAATTTTTATATAAGTATAAACACACACATATGTATATATATGACTTTTTGTTGTGCCATTTTCCTTTCCCAATGAAATCTCTGCAGTAATATAAAATATCAAAATCTTAAGGTCTCATACATCTTTGGAAAGGTGCTTTACTACTTCAACCTTTTCAATAGTCTATATTTTGATTGTCCTGCCCTTCCACTTCACTTAGAGTTTACAACATCAGTGAGCTGTGGGAAAGGAAATTGATTGTCAGGACAAAAAAAGAACAAAAACTGTTAAGATTAAATGTGTCAGTTCTAAGTATTACATTGTTTTATTTTATTTACCAGTATTAAGAACTTACTGGTATTGGTAGTCATATTTTTGGAGAGAGTTCTAATATTATTTAAGGTAGTTAAATATAAGCATATAAATATGAAGGAACCATAATTTATAAACTAAAGTCTATTTTCTATTTGGTTATCAAGCTTGTGCAAATATTCTCAAAGAAAAGTTCAAATTTAAATGTTCAGAGGAGCAAACAAATTTTCTATTCTGAAGAAACTCAGAATCTAAACCTACTTATTAATGGTCAAAGGAGTGAGGAAGGATCTGTAAGGGCTCTGAATAGCAGCAATATTTGCCTAAGTGAAAAAGAGAAAATGAACATGGGTGGTGGCAAACATGCCACTTTAAAACACAAATCAATTTCAAGGAGCGTAACATTGATGTTGATTACAGAGAAAAGGATTTTATAATTAGATCAGGAAAGAAAGAGGGCTTGGTTGGGAAAGCTTTGCATTAGGCTGAAAATGAGACAAGATAGTAAATTGGAATAATAGGAAAACTTGCTGTATACAGTAAGTGCTTCGCTTTCATTCAAATCACAGGAAACAATCCTGTTAGACAAAAGAAAGCCTGCAAGTTCTACTTGCTCATAAATGCATTCACTTGCAGTCTATTTTCTGCTTTCTCCTATTGTCCCTTTCTCTCTATGCATTTGCAGATGCATATATCTGTCTTCATTAAAACTCAATCAAGAAGAACATTTGTATTTCTAGCTGGGAAGCAGTTTTCATGGCTTAGTAAGCAAACTGCTATATTGTGTGTATATTATTGTAATGTAACTTAGGGAACAGCATTAGAGAAGACATTTCTTTCCATGTTTTGTTTAACCCAAGAGATTTTAAGGAGTAGGTGAAACAAAATGGAAATATATGAGGACTTAAAGATAGAAGATTTACTGAGTCTACGGAAACTTCAATAAATCAAGCACGAGAAGACAGCACTTCCTGGTAACCATGTGAGTTCTAGAAACATATTTCTTTTACCCCAGAGAAATAGTGAAACATTTACTAATATTAGCACTCTTCCTGAACTATTAAAAGTATAAATTTCACATACCAATTTCTTGGTTAATCCATATAACCTCTCCAATAACAATGACATTATTGTATATTCTTGCATTTGTTTCTGGAGATATATATGGAAGAGGAATATATATATGAAAGCATAAAGCTTAAATTCATTCAATGAGATTCTTTGTGAGGGTTGTTTTTTTGTTTCTCAGCTGTAATCACAAATACCACAAAATGGGTTGGCTTAAACAATGGGAATTTATTTGTTCATGATTTTGAGGCTAGGAGAAGCCCCAAATCAAGGTTTAAACAAGTGATGCTTTCTCCCAAATACCTTGGTGTTCTGGGATGGGTTGCCAGTGAACCTTGGGGCCTTGGCTTTTGCCATTATATGGCCATATGCATGATGGTATTGTCTTTCTCCTTCATGTTCCACTGATGTATTAGTCTGTCAAAGGACTGCTGATGCAAAGTACCAGAAATCTGTTAGCTTTTATAAAGGGTATTTATTTGGGATAGAAGTTTACAGTCCCAAGGCCATGGAAAGTCCAACTCAAAGTACCATAAGAGGTACTCTCTTACTGTATTAGTAGGCCAAAGGGGTGCTGAAGCAAAACACCAGAAATCTGTTGGCTTTTATAAAGGGTATTTATTTGGGGTAGGAGCTTACAGTTACCAGGCCATAAAGCATAAGTTACTTCCCTCACCAAAGTCTATTGCCACATGTTGGGGCAAGATGGCTGCTGAAATATGCCAAGATTTCAGGCTTCTTCATTTCCTCTCTTCCCAGGGCTCCATTTCTCTCTGGACTCAGCTGCTGTGCTCTCTCCCCAAGGCTAGCTGTAGACTATCAGATGAACAGCTCTGTCTCTCTCCCCAGGGCTTCTGCCTTGTCTAAGAAGCCATCTCTATTCCTCTTTGTCCTTCTCCTGTGTGTTCACTTCCTGGGCTCCAGCTCAAAACTCCCAACTCTGTCCTTTGCCATGTCTTTTCTCTGTGAGTCCCCACCCACCAAGGGGTAAGGACTCAATGCCCTAATGACATGGCCCAATCAAAGTCCTAATCATAATTTAATCAATTAAAAGTGATACCTCTGACAGACCAGTTCACAAACATAATCCGATAACTATTTTTGGAATTCATAAACAATGTCAAACTGCTACACTTACCAAAGTCATCTGCCATGTGTTAAAGCAGGATTGGAGGGTGA
>PVKH010043639.1:0-10698 GCA_004027955.1 Chaetophractus vellerosus | reverse complement strand
GCATACACCATATGTTGTGTCACAAAGCAAATCTCAATAAATTCAAGAAGTTCAAAATTTTACAAAAGATTTTTTCTTTTCATAATGGAATAAAGCTGTAAATCAACAACAGGTGGAAAATGGAAAATTCACAAATATATGGAGATTAAACAACACACTAATGTTCAGTGGGTCAAAGAAGAAATTACAAGAGAAATCAATAAATATCTCAAGATGAATGAAAACAAGAATACAACATATCAGAACCTATGGGATGCGATGAAGGCAGTACAGAGAAGGAAATTTTTAGTTCTTAATGCTTACATTTAAAAAGAGCATCCTTCCTTCAATAAAAATACCATAAAAATAAGAAGCCAATATCACTCTAATACCAAGGCCAGATAAAGATATTATGAAAGAAGAGAAATACAAACCCATTTCTCTATTGAAAACAAATGCAAAAGTCCTCAGCCAAATATTTGCTAACTGAGTTGAACAACACATTAAAAGAATTATATATCATGATCAAGTGGGTTTTATATCAGGCATGCAGTGTTGTTCTACACCAAAAAAATCATTCAGTGTAATACATCACAATAAATCAAAGAAGAAAACTCATATGATCCTATCTATTTACAAAGAAAAGGCATTTGAAAATTACATAATTCTTCCTTGATAAACATACTATAAAAGATAGGAATTGAAGGAAACATTCTCAACAGTATAAAAGCCATATATGAAAAACCCACAGCTGCATTGTATTAAATGGTGAAAGACTGATAGCTTTCCCATTTAGATCAGGGACAAGACAAGGATGCCCACTGTCACCACTGTTTTTCAATATAGTTCTATATATTCTTGCTAGAGAAATCAGGCAAGAAAAAGAAATAAAAGGAATCGGGATTGAAAAGGAAGAAGTAAAACCTTTGCTATTCACAGATGATATGAATACCTATATCTAGAGCCCTGAAAAATCTACAACAAAGCTGCTAGAGCTAATAAACTATTTTAGCAGAGTGGAAGGATACAAGATTAATATGCAAAAATCAATAGTGTTTCTATA
The DNA here is from genome assembly GCA_004027955.1 of Chaetophractus vellerosus. NCBI lineage: Eukaryota > Metazoa > Chordata > Mammalia > Cingulata > Chlamyphoridae > Chaetophractus > Chaetophractus vellerosus. Next base: position 9,656 of record PVKH010043639.1, on the reverse strand, counting down.
CACTAGTAATGTGATGTCTGAGAAGGAAGTCAGGAAAAAATTACATTTACAATCATGACTAAAAGAATCAAATGTTTATGAATAAACCTAGCCAAAGATGAAAAGCACTTTTATTCAGAAAACTATAATGCTCTGATAAAAGAAAAAAAAAGACCTAAATCATTGGAAGAACTTTCCATGCTGATGGATTGGAAGACTAAATATCATTAAGATGTTAATTCTACCCAAATTGATATACAGATTCAATGCAATCCCAATAAAAATTCCACTTGCACTTTTTAAAGAATAAGGAAATACAATTATCAAATTTATTTGGAAGGGTAAGGACCCCCAAATAGCCAGAAACATCTTAAAAAGGAAGAGTGAAGATGGAGGATTCTCACATCTGTACTTTAAATTATATTTCCTAGCTACAGTGGTAAAAACAGTACGGTATTGGCATAAGGACAGACACATAGACCAATGGAACATAACTGATGGTTCAGAAACAGGTCCTCACATCTATGGTCAAGTGATTTTTGACAAGGCTGTCAAACCCACCCAGCTGGGGCAGAAAAGTCTTTTCAACAAACAGTGCATGGAGAATTGGATATTGATAGCTACAAGAAACAAAGAGAACCCCCATCTCATACCTTATACAAAAACATGAACTCAAAATATATCAAAGACCTAACTATAAAATCTACAATCATATAGCTCCAAGAAGAAAATGTAGGGAAACATGTTCAAGACCTGATGGTACTTTGTGTTTTCTTAAAGCTTACACCCAAAGCATAAGTAAAGAAAGAAAATATGGATAAATGAGACCTCCTCAAACTTAAACAGTTTTGTGATTCAAAGGACTTTGTCAATAAAGAAGGAAGTCAGCCCCCTCAATGAGAGAAAATACTTGGGAACAACATATATGATAAGAGTTTGATTTCCATTCTATATGAAGAGATCATACAATGCAATAATAAAAGAGCAAACAATCCAATTAAAAATGGGTAAAAGATTTAAATAAGCATTTCTCTAAAGAAGAAACAAAAATGGCCAAAAAGCACATGAAATAAATGTTCAATATAGCTAGCTATTAGGGAAATGCAAATCAAAATGACAATGGGATATCATCTCACAGCACATAGAATGTCCATTATTTAACAAAACAAAAAACATTTCTGGAGAGTCTGTGGAGAAATAAGAACACTCCGTCACTCTTGGTGGGAATGAAAAATTGTGCAGCCACCATGGAAGACAGTTTGGCGGTTCCTCAGGAAGGTAAGTATAGAATTGCCATATGATCCAACAATTTCTCTACTAGAAATATATCCAGAAGAACTGAAAACTGTGACATGAGCAGATATTTGCACACTGACATTCATAGTGGTATTCTTTACAATTGCCAAGGATGGAAATAACCCAAGTATCCATCAACCTAAGAATGGACAAATAAAATGTGGTATATTCTTATAATGGAATACTATGCTGCTGTAAGAAGAAATTAAATTGTGACACATTTGATAACATGGATAACACCTTGAAGATATTATGTTAAGTGAAATAAGCCAGACACAAATGGACAAATATTGCATGGTCTCACTAATGTGGACTAAATATGAATAATGAATGCATGGAGTAAAAACCAAGAGTATAGGTTATTAGGAGATAAGAGGAGGACTGAGAAAGGGTACTGATGTTTAATGTATGTAGACGTTTTAATTATCTTGATTGTAAATATGTGGAAATGGATAAGAGTTGATGATAACACATTACAGTGAGTAGAACTTATGCAGCTGATTTATAAATGGGATTGTGTTGAAAAGGGTAGTCTAGGGTTGTAAATGTCAATTGAAAGAAAGCCGGAGAATTTTTTAGGGACTGAATAACATACTGAACCAAGAGGTGGGTGAGAATTATGGTTAATAGTACAAATATAAGAATGCCCTTATATGAACTAGAAAAAATGTACATTACTATTGCAAGGTGGTGTGAATGTGGAGAAGCATGGAAAACATTCAGTTAATGTAACCGATGGATTATAGTTAACAGCAATACTGTAATATTCTTGTATCAATGCCAAATATGTACTTTGTTAATAATAAGTGAGTATGGAAAAATATACCAAACGTACATTATGACCATAATTAGTGATAATTATCTGATGATGTTATCTAATAATCTGTAACAAATGTTCCACAACAATGTAGTATGTTGTTGGAGGGGTGTTGTATGGGAATTCTACACATGTGCATGATTGTTTCATAAGTTCAAAACCTCACTAATAAAAATAAATTTTAAAAAATTAAAAATGCCTATCATTTGAATGACACTAATAAGAAAATGAAAAGACAAGCCATGAACTGTGAAACAGTATTCACAAAACATGTCTGATAAAAGTCTTGTATCCAAAATATTTAAAAAACATTTAAAATTCAACCATAAGGCAAAAAACAACCAAAATAAAAAATGGGCAAACGATTTGAACAGACACCTCACCAAAGAAAATATACAGATGGCAGTTAAGCATATGAAAAGATATCAACATCATATGCTAAGCTCAGCTGAAGGAATTGTAAAATTGTAAATATTACAACAATGAAATACAGTCAGTACCCACCTATTAGAATAGTAAAACAAACAAACAAATAAAAACACCTGACAACACCAAATGCTGGTGAGTATGTGGAGCTCTTATTGATTGGTGATGGGAAAAAAAAAATATTACCGCCACTTGGAGGATAACCTACTTATTAGAGTTTAATACAAAGATAAATAAAGTCTTACTATACAATCCAGCAATCACACTCCTAGTTTTTTCTTTTCCAAAATTAGTTGAAAACTTATGTCCATGCAAAAGCTTGCACACAAATGTTTATAGAAGCTTTAATCATAATTGCAAACTGCAGTACATATAAATAATGGAATATTATTTAGTGATAAATGTTTATTGCTAAGTTAAGGAAGTCTTTCTGAAAAGGCTCCATACTGTATGATTCCAATTACATGACATTTTTGCAAAGGTAAAACTATAGAGACAGTAAATGATAATTGATTACCAGGGGTTTGGGGGGTAGGGAGGAGGGAGGAGGGATGCAAGATGGAAAATGGGAGAATTTTAGGGCAGGTAATCCATACTGTATGATATGTAAAGGTGAGTATAAGACTACACACTGTTAAAATCCATAAAACAGTGAAATAAATACAAAAAGTGAATCCTAATGTAAAATATGGGTTATAGTTAGTAATAAAATAACAATATTTGTTCATCAATTGTAATGTACCACACTAATTCAAGATGTGAAAATTAGGGGAAACTGTGATCAGGGAGAGAGGGTTTATGGGACTCTACTATCTACTCAATTTTTCTCTAAACGTAGACTTGCTCTAAAAGATTAAAAAAAAAAGTCTTAATTAAAATAAAATGACTTTTATTTGCCAAGAGGAATATAGCTGTTGGGAAGCCTATAAGCTCATGTTGTCTTTTTACACACTTTCCTTCTTCTCAGAAGGTTATATATTAAAAGTTTTATAAACAGAGTGTTGACTGAACAAGATAAAGTAAAGCAAAATGGGGGATTTATATGCACTCTTGTAGGAGAGCTGCTGTCACTGTTCTAAGCTAATTGAAACCATGGACTGGGAAGTCTTGGCCTCTAAGCAGCCCCAGGATGAGAACTGGCCAAGTTTGCATCAGTTTCCTTATTTCTCTGTTTTCATGTTTGATAACTTTACATAGGATCCTTGTTTTTTTAAATTTTTACCTATGCTTATAAAGTTAATCAGAATGTAGTCATTTAGGGTGACTGAAATATCCATTCCTCTTCTCATTATAGATGTGTTGATTTTACAATGCTTAAGAAAACAGTATAGTTTCCATCACTTTCCAATTATTTAGGGTATATCTAGGTAGTTTATCATAATGACAAAAGATATATCCTTGGTGGCCTAATCACTCCATTTAATTATAAATTCTTGAAAAGTAAAATTGGTGTCTTATTTAGTTTTGCACTTCTAAATGTAGCACAGTATCTGCAAATTGGATGATGGTCCATAAATGTTCTGATTTGAAATTAAAATAGAAATAATAATTAACATAACATGAGCAATAACTATAACTTTTCAAAGCCAATAACTAATAATTCTTTCCCAAGGGTGACAGAAAAGTGATAGTTTTATAAATATTTGAAAAGATATATTAAGTAAGTAGAGTTTATTTCTGCTGAAGAAATATTTAAGTAAAAGAATCTTTGTATATTCATAGTATCAGAATAACTATATACAAAGTCATACTTTTCTTCTCAAAAATGATAACTAAATTTGGCTATGCATTTTATTATGTAACTTTTTGAATTTTAAAAAAATATATTTAACATAAATTAAACTAAGAATTCCTACATTGGAATAAAATATCTTTTGAAAATGTAGTAAAAAAAGTGGATTTCTTATTTTTCTTTTAATTGTTTTTTTTTTTTACAAATTTCCATTGCTAAATGAATAATTCCCTATTATATGTACATTTTCAAACAAAAATTGTCTCTAAGGAAATTGAGATTCTTTCAAAAACCTCTCAAAAGATTTTGAAAATGCATTTCTAGAGCAACATTACAAATGGAAAATAAGATACATCAAAATCTCTTAATTTATTAAAATAAATATTTGATAAATATTGCAAATATATTTTTCATGCACAGATCAAAGACCAGGAAGCATACCTTAATTAAATATTCTGCATTAAATAATTGATGCAAACTATTAACTCTTGTTAATAGTATACTTTTTAATAATACTGTTTCTTCAATTGTAACAAAAATACCACACTAATGCAAAGACCTAAAGTGTTAAAATAGGGGAAACTACGTGAGCGAAGGGGGTGTATGGAAAATCTGTACTTTCTGCATGGTTTTTCTATAAATCTACAACCTCTGTAATAAAAAAAAACCTCTTAGTAATTCTATTCAAGCAATAATTTAATAATGATGACATTTTGCTATCTGGATGAAAAGCAGTCCCTTTTCTTATTTTATTTCTTGTCACAAATGAAATATTTGGCTTCTGACAAGCAAAATCAGTAACATTCAGTGACTGAGATAGTTCATGTGTGAAAGAGCTTTATGAAATTTTGTCAGAAAAAAATTCTGTCAATAGTTAGAGGTACAATGGTTGTCTTTATAATACAACTGAATATTTTGGTGAGCATTGATGACTTTCTAGCATCATATTTAAATGCATTAACTCTGTTAGGAAGTAATGTATCTTGAGAAGGATATTTTCTGCTGTGGTGTTTTGTTTTGATACTAGTTGGGGCTTATTTGAATCTGACAAACTATAGGAAACTGCTGCTCTTTTAAATAGCATTATTTATGATGCAATATAGTAAACTCTATTCAGCAATTCCTAATTTCCCAATTATTTTTCTTTAAAACTGCAAGTCAAATAAAATACAGTTAATTTTTAACTTGAATTCTAATATTGCTTTTCAGGAGGCTCAATATTTTATATTTGAGATACCTTAATTCCTTATATCATTTTCTCATCACTTTGCTCAAATTTTTCTGCTAGAACAATATAACAAAAATCCAAATCAGCCATTTACCTGCTGTAAATTGTAGGGACATAACCTAACAGTATATTAATCCACTGACAGGATAAATAAAACTTCTTATAGACAGCAAAATGAAAAGAAGTTAATAATAGAGAAATGGTTTTTCAAGGATTTGCTATTTCTTCTGAGAAATATTGACATTAAAATGTGGTTATAAATCAGTAATTTTTTAAAAATTGCATTTATTAGAGTGAGCATTTTTGAGAATTCAAGTGTATTTTGTATAAAATATCTGGGTTTGAGTCTTAGCTGCATATTTGTTTCTTATGTTTTGACATTTTCAATAAAGGTAAGAGGTTATTTTATTATTCCATAAGGAATAATATTTTTAATTATTTATTAAGAAAAATTATTTAAAATAAGTTTCTTTGCTGGATATATTAGAAAAATATAGAATCCATAATTGTTTACAGTTTAAAAAGGAGAAATAAGGTCTTATATTAACTATTCATTTCTAAGAAATGTGTTGCTGTTAGATAAGAATTTTTGCTGGTTTAATGATTTCCTAGAAAGAAAAATAGCAAATATGCCATAAATAATGACAATACAAATTACTGACATTGTGCTTAGTTCAATTGCCTACAGCTAGATTTTCCATTAATATTTGACAGCTCACGTGCAATGTGCGCATTTTCTGGGATATGTATAAACTACCCTAAGAACAGACATAAAGGTCATTTTTTCACATTGAAAAAAGACACTTCTATTACATAAAAACAAAGTTACTTGTTTTATTCTTATTTATTCAGTGATGGACCATGTGGCAATCAATAGGAATCTGTCATATGTTAACTGGTAGCAAGCTTATGTTGCTCCTGACACTAGTTAATAATGCATAGACAGCTGAATATTTTCTTTAGTTCCTTTGTTCCTTTATAAATTTAAAAAATGCTACCTTTAAAGGATTGCCTCTAGTAATATGATAGGTCCTATATTGTCCCTTGTTAACCTTCTACATTTTTATACCTTTTAAATGGTTAATCATTGCTTTTTAGAGTAAGGAGAGCCCCAAATAGAATGATTTCATTTTGGTGAATGTGAGGAGCATAGTAGAAATGACAATTGACAGAAATCAATGCATGTCAAAAGATGTACATGTCCACGTATTGAAAAAAGTAAGAATCTTGTAATACCAATTGTAGCTAAGAATGAGGAAAAAAAGACATGCATACTTCCCACAGGTGAGAATGAAACTTGCACAAACAAGTTTTTGTCAATTTGGCAATATCTCACAAAATTTTAAAGATGCATATTGCCTCTTACCCAGCAATTCTACCCCTGGTTATATACCATGGAGAAACTCTCACATTTTGTCCAAGCAGACACTCATGGCAATGTTCAGAGAAGACTTTTTTTTTTCACTATTAAACTCTACAAACATTTTTTTTAATTTTTAAATTTTAAAAGGTATTTAGGTTACACAAATGTTACATAAAAAAAATAGGGGATTCCCATATGCCCTGCTCCCAGCACCAGCCACATTTACCCTCATTAACAACATACTTCATTAGTGTGGTACTTTCATTGCAATTGGACACATTTGGAGCATTGCCACTAAACATGGGTTATACTTTACATTATAGTTTACACTCTCTCCCACACAACTCTGTAGGTTATTGCAAGATATATAATGGCCTATATCTGGCCTATATTTGTCATTGCAATGTCATTCAGGACAATTCCCATGTCCTGAAAATGTCCCCACATTACAACTGTTTTCCCTCACCCTGACCTCAGAACCCCCAGTGGCTGCTGCCTCCACATCAATGATATAAGTTCTTGAATTCCTAGAATCACAATAAGTCTACAGTAGAATACCAGTAAATCCACTCTAGTCCATCTTCTGTTCCCGAATCCTGAGGATTCTGGGATGGTGATGCCCACTCTGCCTCTAATTGAGAGGGGGCTTCAGTCCCATAAGGCCAATGGATAGACTCTCTTGCTTGCAGTTGTAGGCTCTCTTGGTTCCTTGGTATGGTGGTTGTCCATCATCACCACCTTGTTAGTTGTCCTAGGTGAGTCCAGTGAAATGAAGAGTAGGGTCATATTTTCTTATCCATTCTGCCAGTCTTTGTCTTTTGACTGGTGGGATTAATTAATTAATTAACATTTAATATTATTATTGTCAAGGATTTAGTTACATTAGCCATATTGTCTTTAGGTTTATGTATAACATGTATTGTTTTTATTCCCCTTCTTATCCTCTTCATTGTTCTTTCGCTATTCAACTCTCTCTCTCTCCTGTTATATCCTTTCAACCTGAAGAACTGCCTTTAGTATTTCTTGAAATGCAGCTTTCTTTTTGACATATTTTCTTAATTTCTGTTTATCTTTGAATATTTTGAACTCTCTCATTTTTGAATGCCCGTTTTGCTGGGCAGAGAATTCTTAGCTGGAAGTTTTTTTTTCTTTTAGCATCTTGACTATGCCATACCTGCCTTCTTGCCTCCATGGTTTCAGATGAGAAATCAGCACATATTCTTATAAAGTTTCCCTTGTATGTGATGGATCTCTTTTCTCTTGCTGCTTTCAGTATTCTCTCTTTGTCTTGAGCATTGGACAATTTGACAAGTACACGTCTTGGAGTAGGTCTGTTAGGATTTATATTATTTGAGGTGCACTGCACTTCCTGGACATGTACATCTGTGTCCTTCAACAGGGTTGGGAAGTTTTCAGACATTATTTCCTCCAACACACCTTCTGTCCTGTTTCCTTTCTTTTCTCTTCTCCCTCTGGGATGCCTATAATGCATTTGTTTGTGCATTTCATGCTATCATTCAAATCCCTGCATCCCTCCTGCATTTTTTCTATCTTTTTATCTATCTGTTCTACTATCTGTATGATTTCAGTTATACTGTCTTCTTGTATTGTGCCATTCATCACTATCATATCCATTATCATTTTGTGTATTTTTACAATTTCTTCAGGGTGTTCTCCTAGTATCTTCTTAATATCCTTAATCTCTTTCTTCACTTCATTAGGTTGATTCATGATATTTGTTTGGACATCTCTGATTAGTTGTTCCCTGTTCTGCATCTCCTCCTATTTTTCAGTTGGTTCATTGTACTAGACCATGTCTTCCTGTTTCTTAATATGGGTTATAATTTTTGGTTGGTGACTAGACATTAGTTTATCTTGATGGGTTTGCTCAGTTGATTAGCTTCTCCTTGTAATATAGGGTTGAGTTTTGTTGTTTTTGTGTGTGTGGTAAGTTTTCATTTTGACACTCTGTTTCTTTTATTCTATTTCCTTGTTTTTATCTATGTTCCCTTGAAAAAAAAAATTAGTGCCAGAGAAAAGGAAAGAGATAAGAGGAGAAAAAGGATAATAGTAATAATAATAGTAAAAGGTAGATGAGAAACCATATGAGCCCTAGGAAATGAATACTTACCTTGAGTAAGAAGTGCAGAGGAATAATAATAAAAAAGTGGAGTACAAACAATGAGATGAGAAACTGAATAAAGAAAAAGAGATAGGGTAAATTAAAACGTGAGAATGATGAGAAAAGAGGGAAATAGAAAAGACAGGGGGGAAAAAGTAAAAAAAAAAACAGAAAAAAGGGGAGAGAAATAAAGACAAGTAAACTGAAGATCAAACTAAAAGTGGTGGAATGTAAGAAAAACAACAGAAAGCAGAAGACAGAAAGATGAATGAAGGGAAAGAAATAGTGTAGGTAGACAAAATTGGTAAACAAAAAAAGGGAAAGAAAGGAAAGGGAAACACAATAATGAAGAAACAAGACAGCAGCACCTAATTTAAAAAAAAATGGGAGGGGGAGGATAAAAAATATAAAAAAGAACAAAAAACAAACAAACAAGCAAACAAACAAAAACCGTGGAGAAACATCCTTCCTCCTTAGGCCCCTAAGGAGCTTCTCAGGCTGCTAGTGTTCATCAATCGATTACTCTGCAGCATGCCCTCCTCAGCTTTTGAACTAGGTTTTAGCAAGTAAACTAAGTTAAATTTAAAAAAAGAATTTTTTTTAAGAAAAATAAGAGATCCAAGAACAGCTGATACAAAAAGAATGTCTATATGTTCCCTGTCCTAAAGTATCAGCTGGATGTCTGATAACTCA
>PVKH010043638.1:0-10694 GCA_004027955.1 Chaetophractus vellerosus | reverse complement strand
ACTGGAGACTGCCCCCTAATGGCTGGGAGGAGTCCATGCAGTTTCTCAAAGGAGAAGAGCAGCCGGGGTAGGCTGGCAGGGGAGGAACAGGGCCTTGGATAGGGCTATTTCTAGGAGGCTTCACTGCCTCGAAGGGATGGCCAGGGCAGGTGACCTTGGTCCTGGGACCCGAGACTGAAGGAGTTAACTCCACACTTAGCTAGATTTTTTTTTTTTTCTCAGCCCCGCCTTGATCATTTCTAATCCAGGCTGAAAACACCTTCCAGGAAGCTTTACCTGATTTTGAGTGCTCCTTCTCTTCCTTTCACCTCGGCACTTACATAATTATTTTGTGAAATTCCATGTTGATTTTTCAAGTGCTATTGAGTCTCTGGGCATGGATTTGCTTTCTTGTACTTGGCTGGACTTTTTGTTCTTCTAGTAGGGATCAGTTTGGTGCTATGTTGTCCATCCTTTCCTTACCCTCTAAGGCACGTTTTTTTTGCCCATATAGGGGTAACCCACAGGCGTGGTTGAATAATGCCACCTGGTAAGCCTGGGGCCTAAAACTGGGATGTGGGGGTCCTTGGTCAATAGCAAAATATTTCTTTTTTCTCTCTTTGCCTAGTTCCACATCTTTTTTCCTTGGGTGTGGAATGGTTCATGCTCCTGAGAAGACATGGTACAACAAACTTGTATTCCCATCTTCCATCCACTTCTCTCTGCCACACACCCCAACCACCCTCTACCCCCAGATTGGAAAGCATGCTCAAAACAGCACCATCCTGTTCTAAAAGCTTGTTGACTCACTGGTTCACATGTCCCTTGACATTAAGAAGACCAAGGTGTGTTTTAGATTTCAGGTTATTTCCTTCTGTCTCTTTCTGGGATACAGGCTACAGGCCAGAGCAAGTATCAACAGTGATGGTGACACATTCACAAAAGGCTGGGTTAAAGAAACCAGTAGCTTGTTTCCCACAAGAATCTGCCTGTGGATAATCGAGTCTTGATTGCTGATGATCAAGGTTTGCATATAATTTTGTATAATTTGTAGGTTAATCTCTACTTGATTATTCTCGGTTTAGCCTAGAGCTGGGTGGGTTTTTTTAAGCCAATTATCAGAAATTTCATCTTCTGGGATTTGGGATGCCCCTTCCCTCTGCTTTTTAAGCACTCTGGCCCAGGTCCATTCTCTCTCTGCTGCCAAAGATCAGAAATGTGGACACTTTGCAATAATCTTGGGTTGACTGAGAAAAATTCACTCAAGATCTGAAAACACTTCTTTACATATTTTAACTGTGTTTTACCCATACACCCCACAAACCCCTCTAGCATGACAACTTCTCGAGGCACATCTCTGTTTTGCCTTTGATTAAGCTAATCACTGCCAACACTTCCAGCCTAGGCTGAAGGCTGAGGGTGGGTTGGCTGGCCTCGGAACTCACTGAAAGAGGCATGATGGGGCAATCTGATACCCTGGGACTCCACGGTGGCTGAATGGGGCCTGCTCTATCAACCCCTAGAGAAGATGGGGACAGGGAGAGATGGGTCTAGACGGCACGAAACAGTGGCTCTCAGTGGGTGTGACTGTCTCCTTTCTCCTCAGGGGATAGTTGCAATGTCTGGAGACATTTTTGGTTGTCACAACTGGGGGGTGCTGATGACTTCTAGTAAGTAGAAGCCAGGGCTGCTACTACACATCCTACAATGCACAGGACTGCCCCATATGATAAAGAATAATCTGGCCCAAATGTTAATAGTGCGGCTATTGAGAGATGCTGCACCAAAGCAAGAGGTCATCTCATCCATCTGTCGCCTTAGGAAAAGACCCTCAGCTAGAGTGGGAATGGTTAGAGCTGAGTGGATATAGGCCTTTCTGAATTTGAAAGAGGTATACAATTTTAGAGTTTTTTTTTCCTATTTTTGGTTTGTTTTAAAATAGAATTGCCCTTTTACTCTGAGCAAAGACACAAAAAACAACCCTCATTGTTGTAATAGCGTGGCCTTCTGTGGGTACTTCAAGACCCGTGCTGCTGACTTGAGAGGTACTTGCGGTTCCGTACACATCAGGCTGTTTTATGCCTCGACACCTTTGCTAATCTGCTCTCTTCACCAGGAGTGCCCAGTGCACCTTCAATCACTTGACTAGCCCTTACTCATTCTTGAAGATCACTCAGGCATGGCCTCCAGAAGGCTTTCCTGGACACTTCATGGCACCGAACATCTGTCCTCTGTGCTCCTAAGGGATTCGATTTTCCCCTTTTAATCACACGTCTGTGCCCCACACTAGAATGGAAGCTACTCGAAGGGACAGATGTGTTTTATTCATCGTGTGTCCCCAGTGCCCTGCCCAGCAGCTGGCACATGGCGGGCACGGCGAACCTCGCTGAGCTAATGACATGTTTGAAAAGGGCAGGGTAGACTGTCAAATGCAATTGCCATCCTGACATATTTAACACAAACAACACGATTAAATAACTACCTTTGTTCCGTGTTTCCTGGTGCAAGTCACAGACTGGGCATTTTGCGCTTGTCATCCCATTTAATCCTCACAACCACCATGGGAGGCAGGTGGCAATTATCCTCATTTTCCAGGCGAGGAAACTGGGGCTCACAGACGCAGAGCAACTTGCCCAGCCGGAAGTGGCCGTTCTGGGTCTCAAATCCAAAGCTTGCACTTGTAACCAAAGGGCTCTGCTGACTTCTTCCCGGATGCTCTCTCTTGTGCCAGCAGCCCTGGCATGAGGTGATCATCACTCTCTTGAGATGCCGAGGAGCCAGAAACCAAGCCTGAAGTTCATACATCAGCAAGGGAGGGTTGAGGTCCTTGGGGGGTGGGCGGGCCCACCTGCTACTCTGGAAAGTTCTCATCTCCAGTGGGAGAAGCCAGAGGGGTTGAGTGGGGGAAGTACCTTGATAACGATGGGCATTTCTCTTTGATGCCAAAGGGGAATTCATAAGGTTTAAAACTATTTCATTAGCACAGGCTGAGGCTTCAGGCAGACCTACCCATCCCATTCCACGGGTGGCTTCTTTAAATGTCAAAATGGACTTTTCACTCTTGAGTGTAATTGACTTGCTGAAGCCCACAAAGAAAAAAAAAGAGATCCATGAATTGATGACAGGAAAGTCTGTTGAAAATCCTAAGCCTCAGTGTCCTTATCTTTAAAAGGTGAACGAGATTTTTTGACCTTGCGGAGTTTTTTATGACAGTTAGAAATGAATCTTGTAAGAAGGCGAATTCAGTGCCTGGAATGTGGCACTCAGTCAAAGGTAACTAATTTCATATTCTGTTCACTGATAGGAGGTAGGAAGCCTGTTCTTTACCAAAGTACTATTGAGAAAGATCTGAAAGAGGAGGCTATTCTCACTTGAATTCCAAGAAGTTGCAGCAGTGCAATAAGCGGATTGACAGATTGCATTATTGATGAGCCACTGTAATGGGAACCCAACTAGGCTATGAAGGGAAGAATGACTTTGTTTTAATTCCCAATATAGGTGTTATGATTCCTTGCAATTTCAAGTGAAAATGATTATAAACCTATAATGCTGCATTGATCCTAGACTGGGTTACCCCTTCAAACTCCCTCCTTCAGCCTCCAAACTCCTACCTCCAGGAGGGCTTTGAACATGGACCTCATCATGAAAGGGCTGCCACGTACGACCCTTGCTATGTGGTGGGGGCCTTCTGACATGACCTCCTACAGAATTCACTGCAATCCTAGAACGAAGGTATTGCTGCCCCCCATGTCCAAACAGAAAACAGAGGCCCAGAGGGTAAAGTGACTTGCCCAAAGCCATGAAAATGAAGAAGTGGGATTTGAACACAGGCCTATGCTTTCCACTTCTCCGAGCTGCAAGGAAGATAGGGAGGAGGTACTGGCATTTGAATTCTAGAACATTCTGCATGCCAATGAAAAGGAACTCTCTTCTTGTCTCAGCAGTACCTCGATGGCATGCAGAAAGACCCAGCAAGATCCAAGCCTGGTGCGAAATACAGATCCATAATAGAGTCAATCCTCAGGGCACTTCTGCTTTCCCAAGGGTCCAGTGCCCTTCTCCAACCCCAGGCCTCAGTCTGTTCTCAGCTTCCTGCTGTTGCCCTTGGAGCAAGTGCTTTCTCTCCAGGGTCCAGGGAGACCTTGACCTTATGCTCTAACCCCCCTGACTGGTCTTGATGGGCCACTGGACTAGTGTTTCCCCAAGTGTATTTGACAGAATGTTAATAGGGGCTACAATAAAAGGTTTTGTTGTTAAGTATGTTTGGGAGGCACTGATTAAGTAAAGGGAAAAGGGCTCTTTCCTGCGGGACTTCTCAAGGCATTTAATTTGCTAATGAGCTTTATTAAAACCCTGAGAGAGCTATAGAATTTCATTTCCCAAATTTATTTGTCCATAGAACCCTTTTATCAAGGCCATACTAAGGGAAAGATTACTCGCCTAGACAAGCCCTGGGAGAGATCCAAGTACCAAACAAGTGTTTAGTAGTATTTAATCAATAGTATTTTAATCAAGTCTAGAGATCAGATCAAAATTAGAATAAAATGTGATTACTATCAACTAAGACTTGGTAACAAAGGGAGATAATTGTACTTAAGTGTTTATTTATTGAGTTTTAGCTACAAAGGGAGCTTGCTGTAAATGGCAATACATTTTACTGTTCATTTTTAAATAAAATTATCTCAGTAGTGAGATGTTTTTATTTTCATATGATAAAGAGGGGAAAAGAGTCCTTTGTCCAGGGGCAGCATACTCTATTTTTTTTTTTTTTTAAGATTTATTTATTTTATTACATATCTCCCCTTCCCCCCCGTTGCGGCGACGCGCCGAGACTTGGTCACTGTGCAGCCGCGGCTTTCCCCGCTTGTGGGCGGCTTCTGCTTCTATTCACGGCCGGCTCCTGCTTCAGTTCGCGGGTGGCTGGCCGCGTTCCATTCGCGGGCGACCTGCCCTGCCCGTGGCGGCTTCCGCCCTGTCCGTGGCAGCTTTTTGCCCTGCCCACGGCGGCTCTGGCTCGCCCATGGCGGCTTGCCATTCTCAAGGCGGTCTGCCTGCTAGGAGAGGTCCCCGGGAACCGAACCCGGGACCTCCCATGTGGTATCCCAGCGCACTCTTTATCCACTGAGCTATCTAGCCGGGCCTGGCAGCATACTCTAAATGATTGTTCATTTTTTCTTTTTTTGAGAATAAATGAACAATTATCTTGAAGGTTGGATTTGCAAATCTATATGTATAAAGGAGCAGCAACTGTCTCCATCCTTCCCAGCAGCTCCTGGGTGGAGAGCGAAGTCTTTTCACTTTGAGAAGGGGTGATGGCTGTCCAGTGATTCCTCCCTCCACTTCCAATTATATTATAGGCAACCTTTTTTTTAAAAAAAAAATTATATTTTAATTTTTAAAGAAGATTTAGATTAGATAAATGTTACATAAAAAATATAGGGGATTCCCACATACCCCACCCCCTCCCCCTAGGCAACTCTTATGTGCTCTCACTGCAGTTTGAACACCCGAGCACAATTTGGAGGGAATGACTCTGCTTGGGGACAATTTCCCCTATTTTAGAGGTGGGGAAATGAGGATCCAGAGTGCTTTGCCACCTGGCAATCTTGACCCAGAAGGTTCTGGCAGGAGAAAGATTAGAACTCAGGCTGCGAGTGGCAGGCAGCCCATTTAGATGCCACCACTCTGAAAGATTCTGCAGTGAATAAAACACTGCTGAGGATGGCAATTCTGAACATTTCCAGCAGCTTCAGTCAACTGCTGAGAAAACAACCTCATCCTGCTAAATAGGTGCTGCTTTGGCAGGCTTGGGAGACATGGATTAGGGGAACCCAACCCAAACCCGTGCCTTTGTGTTCTGCCCATTACCTCTCTCGATTACTCTCCCTTAGCTTATGCCAAGGTGGCAGAGCCGAGCCACACATAGGAGACTGCCGCCTGCTGCCTCAGCTGGAGCCAAGGGAGGGGAAGGAAACTGGGGACACTGATGGCTCTCTCAGTTTGCTTTGGGCTCTCACCTGGGGCTTCAGGTGAGCCTGGCTCAGCTTTCTTCCCAGGGAGGACATTTGACCTTCTGCCTTTAAAGGAATCACAAAGAATAGGAGTAAAGACCCCACCAGGAGGGACTGGTATTCAATTGATGGGTGGAGTAAATGTCTCACAGAAGAATCCAACAGAGGAGCCTCTTCGTGAATTGTCTATGGATGGCTAATGCTGATTGAAAAACCCCAAACATTTACTGCTGCACACTGGGTACTTAAACCTCAAAACAATCCTGCAGGGTAGAATACAATTCTCATTTTACAAATACGGAAGGAGAGGCTCAAAGATGTCAAGTACCTTGTCCAAGTACCATGTAGTGAGAGGTAGATGTGGGACTTGAACCCAGATCTTCTGAATTCCATGCAGACAGGTTTCTGTTAGACCACCTTGCCTTTGTGTGGCATTTTGTAAATTTTCAAAGGACTTTCACTTACATTACCTCCTGCAAGGCTCAGCACAAATGCTGAGGGAGGAAGGGATTTGGCAGGTAAGAACACAGACTTAGGTGTTACATCGTGGCCCTGAGCCATGCAGGGCACCCCAACTCTATCTCTGTGGGGGTCTCTCTCTCGCCCTGTTTGCTACCCCAGGTTGGTCTCCTTACTCTCCCCTCACATTTGGCTTCCTCTTCCCATCATTCTCTGATGGGTATCCCAGGGGTGCAAAGTTATCCTAAGAAGAGGCAGGACCAGATATAGGCTCTTCGCTTCCCCCATGTCCCATAACAGAGTACTAGCAGTAGTAGCTAAGCATACAGGCACTGTTTTAAGCATTTTATATTTACTTAACTTATTTCACGCTCACAATAACTCCATGAGTGCCTGCTGTTATTTTCCCCCACTTTACAGTTGAGGAAATTGAGACACATAAAAGTTAAGTAACTCGCCAAGGTCAAGTAGCTAGTGAGTGGTGGAACTGGCCTTCTAACCCAGGCAGATTGGCTCCAGGCAGCCTACAGAGTAGGGAACTGAGAATGAGTTCCAGAGCTCTCGAAATGGCTAGGCTTGAGGTACTTCAGGGTCATTTGGACCAGTCCTCAGCCCCAGCCTGGCTTGTTCGGAAACCATCCTGGAGAGACGGTGTGCTCGCTGCATATTGGACTGGAGTCCTGGAGATATGCCAACCACCTGTTTCTCCAGGAGTCTAGAATCCATCCCTCCTGTTCCTGTGGTGGCTTGTGAGGTCCCATACGTGGAAAAGAGCCTGAGAATTCACTTTTGCCAGGTGTAGTGTGGTTAGGTTGGAGGTGGGTGTGGCATGGGGATAGGGGACGGTTGAGCTCTCGGGAGTCAGAGCAGTAACTCAGCTTTGTCCGTGCTCTGCCATCAAAAGATCTCTCTTCTTTCACACCCTAGGGTCTGGTGGGCAGGAGCAGGGCTTCCCAAACTTCTGGAATCATATGGATTACATGGGGGGCGGGGTTTGTTAAAAATACAGACACTCACACCCCTCCTCTGGAGTTTTTTATTCCTTAGGGTTGGGGTGGGACCTGGCGCTAGATATTTATCTTCTTAGAGACCAGTTATCAGTCGTTAACACACATTTGCGTTGTGCTTATCTTATAATAGAAGCCGGAGTTTCAGGATAAGTAGAACTCAGCCCCTTCTCTTGAGGATCTGAGTCTAGAGGAGGAACTGGCAAATAAACAGGTAAGTACAATATTTATGTCAGGGCCATGATGGGAAAACCACAGGGTGTGGTGGGAAAACAGGGAAGGGTCTCTAACCCAAACAGGTGGTGATGGTGTGGGGGAAGAGATCCCAAGGGCACCAGATCAGAGTTGGGGACAACATGCAGCATATACTCCTCTCCTAAGATGAATGGAGTCCTTGAGCAGAACCCGCCGGCCCGCTGGAGGGTCCCCACATTCTGTCCCCTCTAGCTTCTGGATCTAAAGTGCAGGATGGTGGGTGGTGGGTTTGGCCTGAAACCCCTCCCTGGCACAGTCCCCTCTCCCCTCTGACGTACACTTATTTGCTCCATATCTTGACCCTCCCCTTTGCCCATGGGTCAGCCATTATATCTCCACTTCAGTTCCTTTCCCAGTTCAAACTACAGGACTGCTTAGACAGAGGTCTTTGGGAGAAGCTGAGGTGGTGGCAAAGCAGATACTGTGAGGTCATTGCACACCCCATCCAGGCCCCCTTCTATCTCACTGCATTCCAGGTGGCCTCTTGATATGCCTCTAAAGCGGTGGCCATAGGTGACACGCCATCGAGAGACAAGGCCAATGGTGGGAGAATCTGCCTGAGCCCCCTGCCTGAGCCCGTGGCCATGCTGGCACTGCAGGGAGCAACCCAGCTCACCTGGAAGGGTTGTCCAGCCCTCATGACCTATGTCACGGGGCTTGGTGGCTTCTAATACCCTGGTGTCTTAACCTAATTCATTCTGCTATACCAGGCACTTCTTGGGTTCTCTTGGACCCTTGAGGAAATCACACGAAAGGAGGGAGGAGAGATGCAGTCTTTTGTCAACTGAGGCAAGTTTGGGTAATTAAGCTAAGAAAGCAAAGTCATTTTGGTCCAGAGGATTATCTTAGAGGTGTGTTGGGAATTTAGAAGTAACTTATTGCCTGGGAGGCAAACCAAACCCAAGATGACTCTCAGCTAATTGCTTGCCTCTCCTTCCACCAAGCCAAACTCCTTGGTATATAAAGGCCAGTCTCCTCTGTCGTCCCTATCCTCTGCCTCCATCCCTCTCAGCTCTTGCCAGGAGATCTTTAACTCACCTTCAAGCTCTCTCATCATGAGCAGACAAACCTGCAAGAAGTCCTTCAGTGGTGGGAGCCAGAGCTTCTCTGGCCGCTCCGCCGTGGTCTCTGGCAGCAGCAGGATGAGCTGTGTGGCCCGCTCTCGAGGAGCCAGTGGAGGGGCCTGTGGGTTCCGGAGTGGAGGTGGTGGCGGCTTTGGCAGCCACAGCCTTTACAACCTGGGTGGCACCAAGAGCATCTCCATGAGTGTGGCAGGCAGTGGCTCCAGGGCTGGTGGCTTTGGTGGCGGACGTAGCAGCTGTGGTAGTGGCTTTGGGGGTGGCTATGGAGGTGGCTTTGGTGGTGGCTTTGGTGGTGGGAGAGGAGTAGGAGGTGGCTTTGGAGGAGCTGGTGGCTTTGGAGGAGCTGGTGGCTTCGGTGGTCCTGGTGGCTTTGGTGGCCCAGGTGGCTTTGGCGGTCGTGGTGGCTTCGGTGGTCCTGGTGGCTTTGGTCCAGGTGGCTTCCCAGGCGGAATCCACGAAGTGACTGTGAACCAGAGCCTCCTGCAGCCCCTCAATGTGGAGATCGACCCCCAGATTGGGCAAGTAAAGGCTCAGGAGCGGGAGCAGATCAAGACCCTCAACAACAAGTTTGCCTCCTTCATTGACAAGGTGAGGGCAAAGCCCAGAGCTGTCACGGAGGGTTTGGACTGCCCAGGGAGTTGGTGTAGGAAGATGCCAGTGGGATCTGCCAGGCCGGGAGGCAGGGATGCCTGGCTTTTATCCTGATTCTGCTTTGGCCCCTGTGGTACCTGGTTTCCCAGCTGTGAAATGGGGGTCAGATTTCTACTCCAGATTTCCTTTTAGGGATAGGACCAGGACAAATGATGTATGAGTCCAAATGGACTCTTAGCTCTTTTGAAGAATTAGGCCTTGGCCATGAAATTATTGCAATTAACTGACAATTTTCCCCAAAACAATTGCTAGGTAATTCAAACTGGTCCATAGTCAAACCTGCATTAGCACGAATCTTGGGAATGCCTTTCACTGTTGAGTATTGGCAGCCGACTTATGTCATGTGCTTCAGCTGATTTTGAACTGAACTGGCTTGCTGGGGCAGAGAAGGGTTGTGCTGGGTTTGCGGGGGAATAAGCCTAGGATTTGAAGTTAAAGCTGAGTTAGCTGCAAGCCGAGTAATTGAAAGGGGGTCTTCATATGTGAAACCACAGGGAAAAACTTGGACCCATTTGACTATTCTCATTGCCTTTATGAAGGCAAAAAAGCTTATGCTAAAAAGAAAATAATTAGGAATAACTTTATTTATGCTGACGTCCTTTAATCATATTCTGAAGGATAGCAACAGACCCAGGGAAGATGCAGATTTGACGCTGAGCTTTGTCACTTAGAAGCCAACTGACTTTGGGCAACTTAAATTTTGTAGACAAAGTTTTCTTGTCTACAAATGGGCATAGTGGGCCCTCCTTTAGAGGCGGTTGTCGGGACTAAATGAGATAGAATATGTGAAAATAGCAGGTTTAGAGTAAGCACTCAACAAAATTCTAGCTCTCCCCCTTTTAAATCCTCATCCTTCTCAAATTAAAAGAGAAACACACAGAGGCTATTGCAAGATTGAAGAGCTGGGTTCGCTTGGCATGTTTCAGAGCCCTTTGGATGACCGCTCCACCTGCCCAGTCAAGAGGCTGACCCCTTTCCTTGCCTCCCCTGGTGCAGGTGAGATTCTTGGAGCAGCAGAACAAGGTCCTGGAAACCAAGTGGGAGCTACTCCAGCAGCAGACCACCGGCTCCGGCTCAGGTCCCCGAAACCTGGATTCCTTGTTTGAATCTTACATCAGCTTCCTGCGCACGCAGTTGGATTCTCTTCTGGGGGAAAGGGGAAACCTGAATGGAGAGCTGAAGACCATGGAGGACCTGGTAGAAGACTTCAAAAAGAAGTGAGGGCCCCAAATGGGGAGCTTCCCCCTCTG
>PVKH010043637.1:0-10693 GCA_004027955.1 Chaetophractus vellerosus | reverse complement strand
AACCCAGGGCCTCCCATGTGGTTTCCCAGCGAGCTCTTTATCCACTGAGCTATCTAGCTGGGCCCCATAGTATCCTTTTATGGTCCTTTTTATATAGTGGGGTCAGTAGTAATACCCCCCTTTTCATTTCTGATTTTAGACTTTTGTGTCCTCTCTCTTTTTTTCTTTATCAGTCTAGATAAATGTTTGTCAGTATATTGAACTTTTCAAAGAACTAGCTTGTGGTTTCCTTGATCCTCTGTTTTATTCTCTATTTCTTTTATTTCTGCTCTAATCTGTATTTACCTCCTTCTGCTCACTTTGGGTTTAGTTTGCTCTTCTTTTTCTAGTTCTTCCAGTTTTGAGGTAGGGTCTCTAATTTGAAATCTTTTTTAATGTAAGCATTTATAGCTACAGATTTCCCTCTCAGCACTGCCTTTGCTGCATCCCATAAATTTTATTATGTTGCATTTTTATTTTCATTTGCCTGAAAATGTTACCTAATATACTTTAGTGATTTCCTCTTTTATGTGTAAATTTCCCATTTCTCCCTCTGTTATTGATTTCTGGCTTCATTCCATTGTGGTCAGGGAAGAAACATTGTATGGTTTCAATTTTTTAAATTTATAAAGACTTGTTTTGTGACATGAAATATGGTCTGTCCTGGAAAATGACCCATACACACTCAAGAATAATGTATATTCTGTTGTTGTTGGGTGAAATGTTTTATATATGTCTGTATGGTCTATTTGGTTTAGAGTAACCCTCAAGTCTTGTATTTCCTTATTGCTATTATGTCTAGATGTTCCATCCTTTATTGAAAGTGGTATATTAAAGAGTTCTATTAATGTAGAATTGTTAATTTCTCCCTTTAACTCTGTCAGTATTTGCTTCATATGTTTTGGGGTTCTGCTGTTAGGAGCATACATATTTTTAATTGTTACATATTCTTATTAAATTGACTCCCTTACCTGTATATGATCATTTTTGTCCTTCATAACTGTTTTTGTCTTAAAGTCTGTTTTATCTGATATTAGTACAGGCATCACAGCTTTCTTTTGGTTACTACTTGGCATGGTATATATTTTTTTCATTCTTTACTTTTATCCAATTAAGGTATCCCATAGCTGTCTTACCCTATTTTTGCTTTTACTAGTGCTTTTTTCTTTCTGTTTCTGAGCCTGATTCATTTCAGTTGTCTTGTCTTCAAGTTCACTGATTCTTTCTTCTGCCAACTCTAGTCTGCTGTTGAAATCCTCCTGGGAATTTCTTGTTTCAGTTATTGTGGTTTTCAACTCCAGTAGTTCTCTGATTCCATTTCAAAATTTCTGACACTTTGAGATTCTCATATTGTTCATTCATTGTTTACCTGACATCCTTTAGTTATTTCTCTGTATTTTCTTTCATCGCCTCAGGCATATTGAAGAGCTTTTATTTTTATTTTATTTTTTTAGGTACTGGGGCCGGGGATTGAACCCAGGACCACATATGTGGGAAGCTGGTGCTCAACCACTGAGCCACATCAGCTACATCAGCTCCCCTGGGTTTGTTTGTTTGTTTGTTTGTTTTCCCATTTGTTTGCTTGTTTGTTTGGCTTTTTTTGTTTGTTTGCTTTTTTAGGAGGCACCTGGGATCAAACCCGGGGCCTCCCATGTGGGAAGCAGGTGCTCAACTGCTTGAGCCACATCCACTCCCCAAAGATTATTTTTTAAAAAGTCTTTGTCATGTATGTCCACAGTCTTGTCTTATTTGTTGGTGTTTTCTGGATTTTTATCCTCTTCCTGTGGATGTGCCATCATTTCCTGTTTTTGTCTTATAATCTTTTGTTACACACTGCATATTTTAATATTTTAAAATGTTAGTTTCAGGATTCATTCCCTAAGATGTCTGTTTCTTAAGCTTGTAACCAGCTGGTGATATGACAAGATTTTCTGGAATATCAGTCCCCCTATCAGGAAGGTCTGCCCATGTTGAATGCAAAGTGCTGTGTCTTCTCTCTTTTCTGGGCCTGGGTCTTGTCCTGGACTTGTGCTTGCTAGTGACTTAGGAGTTTCTCTCTTTACAAGAGTTTAAATGTCCCCTCTACTTCCCAGTAGACAGACCTTCTCCTTCCCCAGGTGTTCCACTGCTGTACTTAAAACCAGTAAGCCTTTGCTCCAGGTATTCTGCCTAAGTTGTTTCTTACACTGCTTTCCTTTTCTCAAGCTGCTTTTGCCTTTAGGGCAAATTTGGGGGAGGCCCAAGGGGGGCATGCTGGAGAGGAGTTTCTGAAGTTGATCTTTCCCAGCTGGAACAAGGCCAAGGACCCACAAAGGGAGTGCCAGTCGGCTCCAAGCTGCCTTGGCTCCCCAAAAGTGCGTTTTCTTGACCTGGCCAGGAAATGCAGCCCTTCAGTTATTCTCTGTAGCTCTGAGGAATCGTCAGTGTTTGTCCCTGGCCAGTTGAAACAGTGATTCCTCAAGAGTCTCCAGAGATCCACAGTTGCTAATCAAAAGCTGTAATCCATGATTAGACCATACCCACCCTGGATCTTGGTGAAGTGGATTTTTGTTTCACTTTCTGGGACCAGCAAGTTAGGCCACATGCGGGACCTGACTGCTGCTGCCATGGGAGTGGGGGATGGGTGCAGGCAACTGCCATGCAGAGAGAGCAATTTACTGGTATTTACTGTAATTTACCAGCGTCTTCCTCCTGCTCTTCCCTGGATCCTGTACAGCGTTCTACTGGACTCCTAGTTTTGAAATAATTGATTCGGACAGTTCCTGCCTATTTATCAGTTGTTCTGGTGGAGGGACTTCTTCCCACAATCCTCTTCCCTTTTTTTTTACGTTCTGACTTTACATTTTTCCTTGGCTCTTTGCTTTCTTCCTTTCTCCTTTTACTCTTCCCACTGCTCATTTCCTTTTTGTGGCTTTCCCTTACTATATGAGGACTGTTTCTTTTATCTTTGGTGCCTTTTACATGCTGTACAAAAATGTACAAGCCATATTTGTATGATTATTTTATTTACAGGAGTCGCTGCCTCTCTTGGTTTTGTGGCCCTCCTGGTTATTGTTTCCTCCTTATTTCTTTCTACTTACCTTAGTAAACAAGGTTTACTTAGTTTGAAAGGTGGTATAATATAGCGTTAAGGGCATACTACCTGGTTTCAAATCTTGACTCTGTTATTTATCAGTTGTAAAGACCTTGGGATAGTTCCTTAACTTCTCTGTGCTTCATTTTCTCACTGCTAAAATGAACAATTGATACTTATCCCAAAAGGCTATATAAAAATTAAATTATTTGATATGTAAAAAGTACTTAGAATAATGTCTGGTACGAATTGAGTGCTATGTAAGTATTAACTAATGATTATTTTTTTTTTTTGTAAAAGTGTTTCAATTTTATTGATTTTTTTTACTAGTGTTTCGAGATATATTTCGAAAGCCATAGATTATTGCCATTACAGATTTGTGATTTCTGATTTCAGTTGATTCTTTAATGCCTCCAAACCATTTTTCTGTTATTTTTCTTCTACACACATTAGTTCTCAAATTCTTTATTTTCCTCAGAATCCTCCTTCATCTCTTCCTTTCTCAGCAGCCTACCTCTGCCTATAACTTCAAAAAGCAATAAAAGCCAAAGCCAGCATATAATAAGTCCCACTACTTTTTACCACTCCATCTTTCCTCATTTCTTGCTATCACTGTGTTTCCTACTGTTTAAGGCTAATCCTTTCACTCATGCTCTGAATCCCATTTCCTTCTACCTATCCATGGACGTTTGCCATCTGTTAACACCTGTTTCCTGCATCTTAACTCTCCCCCTTGGGAGAGTCTTTTCCAACAATAATCAAACACTCTGGTTTCTTCCATTCCATAAAAATTTCAGTACTCTGCCTTGCACCAACCGTATTTCCCTTCAGCCATTCACTGTGTTCTGTGTTTAGAACCAGACATCTTCATAGGGAATTGTCTATACTCACTGTCCTCACTTTCTCATTTCTTTTCAATCTTTGGTTATTGCAGTCTAGCTTCTAACTTTCCTACTTCTTATGTGCTGTTATACAGTCATCAATGACTCCTTTGTGATTAAACATACTACATATTTGTCTATATTTTATTTAGTCTATCAGCACCACTTGACATTGTCAACTACATTCTTGGTTTCCAGAGCATAGACAATCCTTGTTAGTCTATATATCTCTTTCTTGGGTTTCTCCCTCTTTTTAATTCTCTCTTACTTCTTTTCCTTGATCAACTAAAAATGCTGGTCAATTTTGCTTATCTTTTCCGAAAGCCAACCTTACTTAGGCTTTATTTTTTTTCCTACAGCTTGTCTTTTTTTTTTTTTTTTTCCAGTTATTTCTGCTCTTTATTTCCTTCCTCCTATATACATTGGATTTACTTTGCTCTTTTTCTAGCTTCTTATGGTAGAGCTTAGGACATTGATTTTTTTTTTTTAATGCCAATGTGTTTATTTTGCAGTTGATAAAAATTTGCATTAACCCTGAAATTTTATTGCTTGGAAGCCCCAGCTTTGCTTTGATTTTTTTCCTTTATTAGAGAAGTTGTGTGTTTACAGAACAGTCATGCATGAAATACAGGATTCCCATATACCACTCCACAAACACCTTGCACTGGTACAGAACAGGAGTTCTTAACTTTTTTTGTTCCATGGACCCCTTTGCCATTTAGGTGAATACCAAAGACCCCTTAAGAAATTCATACTATACTGTGTATTATTCAATATATATATATCACACCCTCACCAACATGTCCCCACAGAAATAATGTTTGTGTTTTTGTTTCTGTTTTAATTTAAATTCAAACTCACAGACCCCTTGTTAAGAACCCCTGGTATAGAACATTTGTTAAAATTGATGATAGTTGGGAAGTGGATGTAGCTCAAGTGATTGAGCTCCCACCTACCACATGGGAGGTCCCAGGTTCAGTTCCCGATACCTCCTAAAGAAGACAAGCAAGACAGTGAGCTGACGCAGTGGGCTGGTGCAGCAAGCTGACACAACAAGGTGACACAACAAGACAAGGCGGAAAACATAAGAGACACAATAAAGCAGGGAGCAGAGGTGGCTCAAGTGATTAGGTGCCTCCCTCCCACATGGGAGGTCCCAAGTTTGGTTCCCGGTGCCTCCTAAATGGAAGACAAGCACACAACGAACAGATACGGTGAGTGTAAACAATGGGAAGGGGAAATAAATAAAATAAATCTTTTATAAAAAAATTGATAACACATTTAAAAAATAATCTTTCTATTAATTTAAAGTCCATGGTTTAATTTAGGGTTCAATGCTTGTGTAGTACAGTTCAGTGGATTTTTATTTTATTTTTTTCTGTTACCATATATACAGTCTAAAATTTCTCCTTTTAGTCATGTTCCGATATGTATTTCAGTGCTGTTAATTGTGTTCACAATGTTTTGCTACCATCACCACCATCCATTACCAAACCATTTCCATCAGTCCAAAAAGGAACCCAGTAAATGTTAAGACTTTACTTTGCATTCCTTATCCCCACCCTGTCCTCTGGTAACCTGTATTCGAGATTCTGACTCTATGAGTTTGCTTATTCTAATTGTTTCAAGTCAGTGAGATCATACAATATTTGTCCTTTAGTGTCTGGCTTGTTTCACTCAACATGATGTCTTCGAGGTTCATCCATGTTGGTCTAGTCAGGGTTCTCTCGGGAAACAGAATCAACAGGAGATATCTGTTAAAAATATAAGATTTAATAAGAGTCTCTCACGTGACCATGGGGATGCACAAGTCCAGGTTCTGCAGGCAAGCTGCAAGCCAGGGGCTCCGATGAAGACCGATGAAGGATCCTCGATGAGTTCCTGGGAGAAGTTCGCTGTCAGACGATGAGCTGGGAAATTCTCTCTGAATGTTGAAATCAGTTCCCTTTTATGTCAGTCAACTGAATGGATAAAAGCGTCATCCATTCTTGATCCAATCTTGCTGATTGATGCAGATGTAATCAGCCATCCATGCAGTAAACTCAATTAGCCCAGTGCTTGCTGGACCTAATAGCTGGGCACAATTACCTGGCCGAGTTGACACATTAGCCTAACCATCACACATATTGTCACATGTATCAGGACTTCATTCCGTTTTATGGCTGAATAATATTCCATTGTATGTATATGCCACATTTTATCCATTCTTCAGTTTGATTGATCCTTGGTTTGCTTCTGTCTTTTGGCAATTGTGAATGATACTACTATCAACATTGGTGTACAAATATCTGTTCAAGCCCCTGCTTTCAATTCTTTTGGGTATATGCCTAGTAGTAGGATTGCTGTGTCAGTGGTAGTTCTATACTTAGCTTTCTCAGGAGCCGCCGAATGGTCTTCCACAGTAACTGCACCATTTTACGTTGCCATGAGCAATGAATGAGTGTTCCTATTTCTCCGCATCCTCTCCGACACTTGTTATTTGACATTTTTTTAATAGCAGCCATTCTAATGGGTGTGAAATGGTATCTCATTATGATTTGATTTGCATTTCCCTGATGGCTAATGATGTTGAGCATCTTTTCATGTGCTTTCTGGCCCTTTGTATGTCTTATTTGGAGAGACATTTGTTCAAGTCTTTGGCCCATTTTTTAATTGAATTGTTTGTCAAGTTGAAGGATTTCCTTATATGTAGTTGATATTAATCCTTTATTGGATATGTCGTTTCCAAATATTTTCTCCCATTGTGTAGGTTGTACTTTTACTTTCATGATAAAGACTTTTGAGGAACAAAAGTTTTTTAAAAATTTTTGATTAGGTCCCATTTATATATTTTTTGTTGTTGCTTGTGCTTTGGGTGTAAAGTCTAAGAAATAAATGTTTGACACAAGGTCCTGAAGATGCTTCCCTATGTTTACTTCTAGGAGTTCATTAGTTCCAGCTCTTATACTTAGGCCTTTGATCCATTTTCAGTTGTTGTTTTTTTATATGGTATGAGGTAGGAATCCTGCTCCTTTCTTTTTTTGCAAATGGAGATCTAGTTTTCCCAGCACCATTTGTTGAAAAGACTATTCTTTGCCAATTGAGTGGTCTTTGCCCTCTTCTCAAAAATCAGTTGACCATAAATGTGAGGGTTGATTTCTGAGCTCTCAGTTCGATTCCATTGTTCTGTGTGTCTGTTCTTGTGCCATTACGATGCCATTTTGACTACTGTGGCTTTTTAATAAGTTGTCTAGCTTAATTCTTCTTTCTCAGGATGGCTTCAGTTGTTCGGGGCCCTTTACCCCCTTCCATATAAGTTTGATGATTGGCTTTTCTATTTCTGCAAAGAAAGTTGTTGGAATTTTGATTGGAATTGCATTGAATCTCTAAATTGCTATAGGTAGTATTGACATTTTAATGATATTTAGTCTTCTAATCCATAAACAATGAATATCCTTCCATTTATTTAGGTCTTCTTCTTCTTTTTTATTATTATTATTATTATTATTATTATTATTATTATTATTATTATTATTTTAGGAGGTACCAGGGATTGAACCTGGGACCTTGTACCTGTGAAGCATGCACTCAACCACTGAGCCACATCTGCTCCACTTTAATAATTCTTTTAATAATGTTTTGTAGTTTTCTGTGTACAAGTCCTCACATCTTTGGTTAGTTTTATTCCTAGGTATTTAATTATTTTAGTTGATAATGCGAATGGGCTTTTTCTTCTTTTTTTTTTTCCTTCCAATTGTTCATTGCTTATACTTGAAGCATTTGGTTTTTGGGTGTTGATCTTGTACCCCACTACTTTGCTGAGTTCATTTAATAGTGCTAGGAACTTTGTTGTATTTTTTTTTTTTTTTTTTAGGATTTCCTATATATAGGATCTCATCAACTGTTTTCCTGATATCCTTTCTTTGCACTTTTCTTCATCCCCTTGAGCATTTTTAAGATCATTTTTTTAAAAGCATGTTCACATTCTCATCCTCTTCATTAGTGTTTTTTGTGTTTTGATCCTTTTCCTTTGGATGGTCCATCATTTCTTGTTTCTTTGCTTTGTACTCTTGTTGCACACTGTTCATTTTTTTTCTTTTTTACTTTTTCACACTGTACATTTTAATATTTTTAAATGTTAACTCTGGAATTTACTCCCTGGGATGTCTGTTTCTGTTTTTGTACCCAGCTGGCGACAAGACAGATTTTCTTGAGCTTCAGCCCTCCTATCAGGAAGGTCCACCCACAGCAAATAAAGTGTGCAGGCTTTTCCCTGTCTTTCTGGGCCTCTTTCTTGTCCTTTGCTTTTGCTTGTTAATTGTTCTGGAGTTTCCCAGTTTACAGGAGTTTGGTTGTCCCCGACTGTCTTCCTCTATAATTTTTTTACACTCTTTTTATTGTCTTGCACTGCTTTTGCCTGGAGGGCAAATTTGGGGAGTAGTGCCACCCCAGGGAGGAATCTCCCAAGTTTCTTTCCCAGCCAAAACAGGGCCAGGGACCTAAGAAAGGGGTGCAGACTAGCTCCAAAGTGTCCTGTGATAGGGGGTCAGGAAGGCACTAAAAGTTTCTCCAGTGGCTCACCAAAGTTGAGCTTTCCTGGCTTGCCCAGCAGATGTAACCCTTCAGCTGACTTTCTGCCACAGCCCTGAAGGAGCCCTGCATCTTTAAATCTCCACTGCCTTTGCCCCTGTCTGTGAAGGATGAATAATGCCTGCTGCTACCTTTGTCCAGGGCAGGTTCAGTAATAGCTGCCCACAGACCCAGGACGACTCAATCCTAATTCGCTAATCAAAAGCCATGATCTGTGCTAGGCCCTGCCCACCGGTATTCTTGAGGAAGAGGATTTTTACATCCCTTTCTGTCACTAGCCAGGAGCCAGGGACTGGACCCCCTGGTGGCCTGCCATGTGAGTGGGGCATGGGCACTGGTAGCTGGGCAAAGAGCATTTTACAGTTCTTTTTTGTAATTTATCAGCCTCTTCCTTTCATTCTTCCCTAGATACTGTCCAATATTCTTCTGGCCTGGCCCCTGGTGCTTCAAAATAATTGTTTTAGAGGGAGGACTGAGTCCTGGAGCTCCCTATTCTGTTGTCTTCCTAGAAGTTCTCTGATTTTTAAAAATATACCTTTTCTAATATATGTACTTAAAGCTATAAATGTTCTAAGCACTGTTTTAGGGCATCCTACAGATTTTGGCAATGATGTGTTTTCAGTACCACTCAATTAAAAATAGTTTTGAATTTCCCTTGTGATTTCCTTCTTTGGTCCACAGATTATTTAGAAGTGTGCTTAATTTCCAAATATTTGGGGTTTTTTGATATCTTAATATTATGATTTCTAATTTAATTCTCTTGTGATGAGCTAACATACTCTGTTTGCATTCCTTCCTTTAAAATTTTGTAAAACTTGTCTTATGGCCGGGGTATGGTCTACCTTGGTGAACATTATCATGTTGTACTTGAAAAGAATTTGTGTTATGCACTATACATATCAATTAGGTCAAGGTGCTTGATGGTATTGTTCAGACCTTCTTTGTCTTTACTGCTGAGGTTTTTTCTGGCTTGGTTGGTTGGTTTTGTCCAGTTTTACCAGTTGCTGAGAAGGGTATTAAAATCACCAACTGTTATGTCATTGTTTCTCCCTTTAATTGTCAATGTTTGCCTCATGTATTTTATAGCACGGTTATTAGGCATACCCTCCCCACCCCCTTTTTTTATGTCCCTTTATATCTCTGGTAACATTTTTTTTTTTATTTTAAAGTTTACTTTATGTGATATTAAAACTGGCCAACTCCAACCTTTTTATCCTTATTATTTGCATGGTATGTCTTTTTCCATACCTAACTGTGTTTATATTTAAAGTGGGTTTCTTGTAAAGAGCATGTAGTGGGAAGCGGCTGTGGCTCCAGCAGTTGCGCTCCCATTTACCATATGGAGGGCCCGGGTTCGATCCCTGGGACCTCCTGGTAAAAAACAGACTGACACAATACGGAGAGGTACAGGCCCCTGCACAGTGAAGCGACACACCAAAAAGATGACGAAGCGATCAGATGGGGAAAAAAAAGAGCATATAGTTAGGCTTGCTTTTTTTATCCTGCTTGATAATCTCTGCCTTTTAATTGAAATGTTTACTCAAATAAAACTTAAGGGGGGAAATAATAATAAAAGAAAAAAAAACAAGAAAAAAAAAACTTAAGGGAGCAGATGTTGCTCAAATGGTTGAGCACCAGCTTTCCATGTACGGGGTCCCTGGTTCAATCCTCACTACCGCCTGGAAAAAAAACAACAATGCAGTCAAATTTTACGTTATTTTGAAAAGTAGACATATTTCAGGTTGCCAACATATGCAAACACTTGTTAAAGCCACTCGGGTACATATTTTAATGCATTTATGCAGTGGAGAATACTTGGGATGAATACTCCAAAACGCTTTAAAATTCCCAGTCATCTGCTGACTTAACATTAAACCTTGAGGCAGTGGTTCATATGGTTTGGGCACTTTCCTGAGGGTCTCTAGACCTTTCAGAGTGTCCACAAGATAAAAACAATTTTCATAATAATATTGAGACATTATTTGCCTTTTTGACTCATTCTCTCACAAATGTATAGTAGACTTTTCCAGAGGCTATATGAGATGTAATATCACAACAGTCTGAATTCGGATACAGATAGGAGAATCCAGCTGATGTCTAATAAACCAGACATTAAGAGATTTGCAAAGGCCCGGCTAGATAGCTCAGTGGATAAAGAGCTCGCCGGTGTACCACATGGGAGGCCCCGGGT
>PVKH010043636.1:0-10694 GCA_004027955.1 Chaetophractus vellerosus | reverse complement strand
TCTACACTCTCTCCCACAAAGTTCTGCATGTTGTGTGATGATATAAAATGGCCTATATTTGTAATTTCAATGTTAGTCAGGGTGATTCCCAAGTCCAAAAAAAGCCCCTGTATTACAATTCTTTTACCACCTCCCTTCCCCCAGAGATGCCAGTGGCCACTGGCTCCACATGAATGTTGTAATTTCTTCCATTGCTAGTATTACAATATATCTATAGTAGAATACCATTAAGTCCAATCTAGTCCTTAGTTCTTTCCCCGATCCTGAGGATTCTGGGATGGTTACATCCACTCCAACTCCAATTGAGAGGGGGCATCAATCTCATGGGGAAGATGGCTGGGACTACCCTGCCTGCATCTGCAGAGTCTCTCTGTTCTCTGGGAGGGTTGCTTATGCACCTCAGGAATTACTGATATTTCTTTTGTTCAGATACCTGGAAGTGATTTTTTATTATCACTTTTATTAATACTTTAATTCTTTTATTAATACTTTTCTTAATATTAATTTTGTGGCTAATGTTACTTTAGAACTCCAACAAATTAAATTTGCTGTTGTGTTTCCATTCTTTCACAACCAAAACCTATTTGGCTTATTTTATAACATGAAACATGAGTGGGAGATTAAATTTAAATTTTACATCAAGGAGTCCCTGTTGTAATTGTTTTCTACATTTATAAACAAATTCACTGCAATTTCATTTTAAAAAATTATACACCAAAGTCACTTTAGATAAAGTTAAGAAACAGTTTTGGTCACCAGCTGTGCTATATGTTTTTACTTTGTCAATTGACCAAAAAAATAAACATTGTCACTTAAAGATATTGATTATTATTGGTCTGTTGCATGGAATATTTAGCACAATGTTCCTACAAAAGAAACACTTTGCTATCCATAATTTATTGCCAGTGAACTTTCTCAATGTCAGAGCTAGTATCATATTATGCTTTTGTTTGTAACTGAACGTATAATAGCTTCAAAGTAGTTTAAATTTAGGTTTGCAATGAAAACATTATAATCTCTTAAAATCAAACATCACATGGAGCAGATGTGTTTCAAGAAGTTGAGCTCCCACCTCCCACATGGGAAGTTCCAGCTTTGGATCCTGGTGCCTCTGGAAAAAAAAGAAATGAGAAAACCAATTCAGGGAGGCTGATGTGGCTCAGTGGCAGAGTGCCAGCTTCCCATATATGAGGTCCTAGGTTCAATCCCCAGCCCCTGGTACCTCAAAAAAACAAAATCAAATATCATAGAGTAATTTCACCAGCACATATTTTACAGTCAAAGGGATAACCTTCCTCAATAATAGTCTGCTGACTAGGATATGTGAAGGAATATCCATTTCTTATTCAATTTTATCTTTAAATAATGAGCCACATTTCTTAGTTTATACATGGATTGTGCTGTCATCCACATTTCTAAAATCTGAAGAAAAGGAAAAAGTAAATACAATTTGACAATGACTATTTCAGTTGCTAACTCTAGAAATGTTGTAGGAATATAATAGATATTTTATAAAACAGAAGAATGCAATTCCTGATGGCTAATCTGTGTTTCAAACTTTACTCTCAATTCTGCTCAAGAACAACATTATCCTACAAAGTGCAAGATATTTCCTCCAATCTAAAGATGCCTGAATCCTCCTGTCAAAGAATACTGTGTTCATTTTTACCTTTCTCTCCCTTTGGGAGAAAAAACCACGAAATCCTATCATGACTTGTAGGCACTTTGTCCTTTGCATCTCAGCTTGAGAGAGCTCAGAGAGAAAATCCAAGAGAACAGAAGTACTAAAAACCATCCCCATCTTGTCTCTGACTCTGGATCATACCCTTTAACATAAGAGACTATACTCATGATATTAACAGTAAAAGCATAGTTTGTCTTATTAAAATGAACATTGTTTTTGACTCCTAGCTGTAGATTGTGATGGATATGCTTACATGGTTTATATTTTGTATGCCTCAAAATGTAAATCTTGGATCAGATGCTCCATGGTGCCATTTCCCTTCAGAGTCTTTGAATGACTACAAAAATTAGCAGAGCCTTCCTTCTCAAAACTCCAGAAAACAGTAAAGAGTGTCAGTAACTAGGAAAGTGCTGAATCAAGGAAACACAGCTATAAAAATAGTAGGAGAAGCTCTTGGCACCCATGGCAGCCCATCCCTTACCTTTTCCCCAACATGGTGTGGAGTCAGCCTCTGCTCCCATTGAGGTCCTTGACTACGCATATGCTGGGGGACCTGCATGTCAATGCCAATCTATCCTGTATTAATGAGAAAGACTAAACCAAGAAACTGTTCTCAAGCTCAGGCTCCCAGGATTGCCTTGCATGTAGGAACAGCTTGACTATAGCTAAAGCAGTGTGAGAAATAAGCCCAAGCATCTCCTGGCAAATTATTAGCAGTTTTAAGTCATTAGGAGGGGTGGGAAGTATATTTCAATAGTAGTGGAAGGAGCATTCAGATTCCTGAATAAGAGGGAAATCCAAAAGCAATGGATGACATAAGATCAGGACAAGACACAGGTTCAGAAAACACAGAAGACCTGACCCTTCACTTTTGCCTTGGGCTGATCTTGATAGGAGGGTTTAACTCTGAGGGAAAGTTATGGCCAATAAAAAGCCAAATTGTAATGATTGCAAAGGTAAAAGTCACCTTTGTAGTTTATTTGTTTGTTTGTGTTTATTAGCTCCAGACACTCAAGGATATCAGTATACAGAAGAAAGGGGACACTTAACTTACACCTTACAAAAAATTTAACTCAAAATAGATCAAAGACCTAAATATAAAAGCAACAACCATAAAACTCCTGGAAGAAAATGTAGGAAAGCATCTTCATATCTTGTGGGAAGCATGGACAAATACTGTATGATTGTGTTACTATGAACCAAATATATTGTGTAACATATTGAGTCAAAAAAATTCATCTGTGTTTGCTTTTTAGTTTTTAGTTGTTTACATTTTCAAATTTTAAATGTACAAAATAAAGTTTTAAGAAAAGATCTTCTGGTAGTTGGTAGTTTCATTTTTCATTTATTGTGGGAATAATATTTTTTGTTTTTATAAATACTTAGATTACATAAATGTTACAAAAAGTATAGGGATTCCCATATGCCCCACTACCCCTACCTCCCATACCCTCCCACATAAACAGCATCCTTCATTAGAGTGGCACAGTCATTGAAATTGATAAACACATCCTGAGAAATTGCCACTGATCATGGAACATAGTTAATGTTGTACTGGACACGCTCTCTCACACAATTCTGCATTACTGGAAGATAGAAAATGGCCTACATCTGTCTTTGCAGTGCCATTCAGGATGATTCCCAAGTCCTGAAAATACCCCAAATTACACCTGTTTTACCCTCTCCCTGCTCCCAAAGCCTCTTGTGGGCACTGCCACCACATCAATGTTGTAATTTATTCAATTGCTAGAATCACAAAAATTCTATAGTAGAATACCAGTAGGTCAACTCTAGGCCACACTTCATTCCCCAATCCTGAGGATTCTGGGATAGTGATGTCCACTCCACCTCTAATTGAGAGGGTGCATCAATCCCATAAAGACAATGGATAGGACTCTCTTGCTGGCAGTTGTCCTTGGAATGGTGGTTGTCAACCCTCACCTCCCTGTTAGTTGTGCTGGGTGAGTCCAATGAACTGGAGGGTAGGTGTTGCAACTTTGGTTTTAGTTTTTTAAGCCCAAAGCATGAGCAACAATAGAAATAATAGAAAATGAGACTGCCACAAAATTAAATGCTTTTGCACCTCAAAGACTTTGTACAATGGGTGAAACGTCAAAAGGCTGATTCAATGGGAGAAAATATTTGTCAATCACATATTCAATAAGGGATTAATATCCATATTATATAAAGATATCATACAACTCAACAAAAAAGGACAAACTACTGAATTAATAATGGTCAAAAGACTTGAAGAAATGTTTGTCAAAAGAAGAAATACAAATGGTGAAATGACACATGGAAAAATGTTTAACCTCACTAAAAGTTAGGGAAATGCAAATCAAAACTACAAGATATTATTCCACACCTATTAGACTGGCTGCTATTAAAAAGCTGGAAAACCATAAAGGTTGGAGAGGATCTGGTAGGATAGGAATGCTTATTCACTGTTGGTGGGAATGTAGAATGGTACAGTCAATGTGTGGAGGATTGTTTGGCACTTTCTAAGGAAGTTGAATATAGATTTGCCATGTGACCAGACAATACATTTTCTAAGTATATACCCAGAAGAACTGGAGCAGAGGCATAAACAGGCATCTGCACACTGATGTTCATAGTGGTGTCATTCACAAAAGCCAAAAGTTGGAAGCAATTTAGGTGTTCATCACCTGAGAAATGGATAACAAATTGTGATTGAGAAACAATGGAATCTTGTGCAGGGGTAAGAAGAAATGAAAGTGTGAAACACAGGATAAAATGGATGAACCAGGAAGATATTATGTTGAGTGAAACAAGTCAGACACAAAAGGGCAAATACTCTGTGATTGCACTGTTATGAACCAAATATATTGTGTAAACTCATGGAATTAGTAATTAGAATATAGGTTATCAGAAAATACAAGAATAGAGAATGGAAAGCTGAGGATTAATCTTGCAGAATTGGTAAAAAGTTGTTTGTAAATCTTTGCAAATGGATACAAATGGTGAAAGCATATCATGGTGTTTGATTCTAGCAGAGCTATTATACAATATGTCACTGCTTGAAAGGGAAATTCTATGGTGATGATTATTACAGGTTATATAGCAGTCCACACACTTGGCCACATTATGAGAGAGCTTTGGCTTGGGAGTAAAGTACACATAGAGTACTATAAAAAAATGGACACCTCCATGAGATGGAAGCCACAGGACCCAAGGGCCTTCTGTCTTCCCCCAGGTTTTTTTTATCTTTAACACACTAGAGACAATACACTGACAACAGACCAAGGTTCGTGAGACAGGAAAGACAAGAAAGATGCTACATAGCATCATAATCTCCTTCTTGTAAGTTGTGGTGTCCACACAGGCCAGTTCCATCATTGGTTTTGCTTCACAATTAAAATGGTTTCTTTGGTTGTGGCCACATCAGGGAACGGTCATTGTGATAGGTGTGTGGACCAATGACTTTCTGAAACCAATTAACTAGCATATTCTGGCCAGTGTCCAGCACAGCTGTGGTGGCAGGGGTTGAGAGAATGCAAAGGCTGGCAGATAGCAACATAGCAAACATATGCCATCATGGCCAGAAGGACACACTCAGTGCACCCCAGAACCAGGGTGATGAGAAGCTGGGCCAAATATCCAAAAAAACTTACGTATTTGTCTGGCCTTCTGAGGTTGACCAATATCTGAGGGCTGATGCAGGTCACATGAATGAGGTCACTAGAAGAGAGATGAGTGAGGAAGAAACACATGGGTGTGTGGAGATAGGGTTCCAGGTGGAAGGCTAAGATAATTTTCCCATTGCTCATGAGTGATAGGAGGTAAAATATCAGATGAACACAAATAAAATCCTCTCTGCCTATGGCTGCTCTGAGAAGCCCACCAAAATGAAGCTTCCTCCAGATGTGTAATTGCCTCTTCCCACCACCTTGTGGGTGACCTGAGAGAAAAAAAAATCATTTGACAATTGTGCTCTATCTATGGTGTTGGCAACACTGTCTCAGATTAAATTTAGTAGAAAGTCCATATTCATCCACTTCCCCTTATGTTTGCCCAACAAGAAACAGCTAAACAAATTAGAATTCTCTTAATTAGACAGAGAAAATGACATGAGTAGAAGAGAATGCTATCAAATTCTTACAGGAAATGCTTCATAGCACAATTCTCTCTACAACATTTTCATTTTAACATTCATTCCTTATTTGGCCTCCTGTCCATAAGTGCCTAGAATTAAATTGCTTCATCCTTCATAAGATCACTTTCTATACCTCCTAAACTACCTATTCTGTGTCCCATACACACTTGCTAATTGTCAAATAAACATCAACCAAATCATAAAAGCTCCCAATGAGATGAAAAGCAATGTAATTGATTGCAATAAATGCAGAAATTTACCTATGTTACAGTGAATAGGGAGACCCTATGGAAAACCCAAGTTAGGAGAAATCTATGTTGTTGATAGATGGACATGACTCAAAGAGGCAGCCAGATAGAGAGAAGGAAATGACTCAGCCTTGTGCCTACATATTCAACATGTTCATCCCAATAATCTTGTGCTCAAAGAGTGGATCAGACATTCCATCCTTGTTCTCACCACACCCTCTTCTTGTGACATCTCATCTTTGTCATAGCTTCATTCATATTTGTTTTGTGCTTATTACATCTTTTTTTGGCTTTTATAAAGGGCATGTATTTGGGGTAGAAGTTTGCAGTTACCAGGCCATAAAGCCTAAGTTACTTCCTTCACCAAAGACTATTGCCATGTGTTGGAGCAAGATGGCTGCTGACATCTGCCAGGGTTTGGGCTCCCTAGTTTCCTCTCTTCCCAGTGCTCATTTCTCTTTGGGCTCAGCTCCTCTGCTATCTCCACAAGGTCAGCTGAAGAATATGAGGTTCTCTAGGCTTCACCTCTCTCCACAAGGCCAGCTGTAGACGATCAGGAAAATGGTTCTGTGTCTCTCCCCAAGGCTTCTTCCATGTCTAAGAGCCATTTCTATTTCTCTGTGTTCTTCCCCTGTGTGTTCACTTCTTGGGCTCCAGCTCAAAACTCAGCATCAAAACTCTAACTCTGTCCTTTGCCATGACATATTTCTGTGACTCTCCACCTACCAAGGGGCTGGGGCTCAACACCTTATTAATGTGGCCCAATCAAATTCCTAATCATAATTTAATCATTCCCAGGTACAGAAGACTTTACAAACATAATGCAGTTTCTATTTTTGGAATCCATAGAAATGCCAACTGACACAATCCACCTTCTGAATTCCAAAAAGACATTACAATATTAAACAAAATAATAACCTTAAATCAGTGCAATGCTAAATAAAGAATCATATCACAATAAGTTTAAAGAAATATATTTTGTCTTGAAGCACAGTCCCTTCTGGCTGTAGACCTCTGAAATATACAAAATCATTTATCTGCTTCCAATAAACAAATGGACAAAGGATAAACATTTCCATTATCATTAGGAGAACTGGGAGGGAAACTTGAGTCATGGGTCCTCAACAGTTCAGTAAACCTGCAGGGCATATTTCATTAGATGCCAAAGGCTGAGAGTCATTCTTAAGAAACAATGGTTTCTTCTCTCTGGGGCCTCATGGGGACCCACACTTTCCACAGGCTTGCCCAATGGCCATTTTCTTGGTTTTACCTTCATCAAACATCTGGATGTCGACCAAACTCAAGACCTCACCCACCAAGAGCATTTGGGAGATGGCCACAACTTACCCAATATTTGGGTTAGAGACTTAACCCCCCTAGTACAGTGAAATGAAGGCAACATCCTCTCTAACATATAGCATACAGGCTCAACCCTCTCAGAGAAATTAGTTGACATCCTGGCATTCCCTAATCCATGGGGAAGAGGTCCAACCTTCTCAGACCTATGAGGTGCTCACCTTAACCTCCCTAGTCCTTGAGGAATGTGCTCCAACCTCTCTGTTCCCTGGGTTGGCAAAACTCTCCCAGAAGATGGGTTTGGGGAAGGAACATTCACCCTCTTCAATTGCCAGGGCAAACTCACACTCCCTGAACACATGGGTAGAGCTCCACTCTTGGTCCAATGCCATGTCTTAATTCTAGATCTCAGTTTCCATGGTTTTCCTCTTAAAACTGTTTCTCCTTCACCTACGCAGCTGTATGGGAATTCTGCACATGAGCATGATTGTTTTGTAAGCTCACAACTTTTACAATAAAAATATATTTTAAAAAATAGGGTGGTGATCTATTCAGGGTTCTCTCTGGAAAAAGAATCAACACGTCATATCTGTTAAAAATATAAGATTTTATAAGAGTCTCTCACGTGACCATGGGGATACACAAGTCCAGCTTCTGCCATCAGGGTGCAAGCAGGGGCTCCGATGAATGACTGATGAAGGGTCCTCGATGAGTCCTTGGGAGAAGTTCGCTGTCAAATGATGAGCTGGGAAATTCTCTCTGAATGTTGAAATCAGTTCCCTTTTATGACAGTCAACTGAATGGATAAAAGCGTCATCCATTCTTGATCCAATCTCACTAATTGATGCAGATGTAATCAGCCATCCATGCAGTAAACTCAATTAACCCAGTGCTTGCTGGACCCAACAGCTGGGCACAATTACCTGGCTGAGTTGACACATTAGCCTAACTATCACAGTCCACCCCTTGTCAACTAGGCAACAATATACATTACCCTAAACCATACTTAGTCTCTAAGTAAAAACAATAACATACAAGTATACATATATATTTCTGACTAGCAATGTTTAACTCCCCTGCATACAACCGGAAACACATTAATTTCCCACAGAATATGGTGCAAGACCTTGGGCAATATTCACTCTTAAACTTGACCTCCTTAAAAATTATGACATGAAATTAATACAACTTTTCATATGATAGGGAAAAAGGTTGGGGAAGAAAACAAGAAATTAATTTTGTGTACATATACAGTCATACTCATAATGAAACAGGGAAGAAGGGTTCATGACTATTACAGTAATTGTGTCTGTAACTGGTCAAGTGGTCAAAATTCATATTTATCACTACCTTCTTCCACTACCCATTCCATGTTCCCATTACCTCAGCAAGCAACTCAGCTGGCTGTGGTACTTTGCCAGGTGGGGTGACCCAAACCATCATTCCAGAAGATTCTGGGCCATTGTTAGTCCTACTTGAATTGGGTTTGTTGCAGTTTTCCATTGACTTTAATCACAGGGCATGGTAGTACTAGGAGACGCCCTAGAGGATCTCCTGCATTCCAGGCAAACTCTTCTTTACCCCCATTATGTAGATGCAGTCCAATTTCCACTTGATAGTCAGGATCAATCACCCCAGCCAGCAAAGTAATTCCTTTCATTGCCTGTTGATTCAAAGACAAGAAAAGCCCAAAGTGGTGAGGTGGCAGTCTTAACTTCCAGTTCAATTGAATCATTGTAGTGTTCCCTGGTGGCAGCACTCCTCCTTTGGGGACTAAAACCTGTAGACCAGCTGAGCTTAAGGTTGCAGGGACAGGAAGCAAAATTTTTCCTAGTGGGTCACTAGGGGTAACAGTGAGTGGTGCCACAAACATTTCCACCCTTTGATTCCTGATTCCATGAACCCTGGTTATGGGAGAAGCAGCACCATAGAGAGGATGCTGATTTAGAGCAAACACAGCCTCCTGGAGGACACTGCCCCAACCCTGCAAGGTATTGCCACCTAGTTGGTGCCATAATTGAGTCTTCAAAAGGCCATTTAACTGTTCTATTAATCCAGCTGCTTCAGGGTGATGGGGAAGATGGTAAGGCCAGTGAATTCCAAGGGCATGTGCCCATTCTTGCACATCATTTGCTGTGAAATGGGTTCCCTGATCAGAAGCAATGCTGTGTGGAATGCCATGGTGGTAGATAAGACATTCGGTAAGTCCATGGATGGTAGTTTTGGAAGAAGCACTGCGTGCCGGAAATGCAAACCCATAGCCAGAGTATGTGTCTATTCCAGTTAAAACAAATCACTGACCCTTCCATGATGGAAGTGGCACAATGTAGTCAACCTGCCACAAGGTAGCAGGCTGGTCACCTCAAGGAATGGTGCCATATTGGGGGTGAGTGTGGGTCTCTGCTGCTGGCAGATTGGACATTCAGCAGTGACCATAGCCAAGTCAGCCTTGGTGAGGGGAATTCCATGTTGCTAAGCCCATGCCTAATCTCAATTCCTACCTCCATGGCCACTTTGTTCATGAGCCCATTGGGCAATGACAGGAGTGGCTGGGGAAAGAGGCTGAGCATTAGCCACAGAGCGGGTCATCTTATCCATTTGAGTATTAAACTCTTCCTCTGCTGAAGTCACCCTCTGGTGGGCATTCACATGGGACAAAAATATGTTCATGTCTTTTGCCCACTCAGAAAAATCTATCCACATTCATCTTCCCCAGACCTCCTTGTCACCAATTTTCCAATCATATTCCTTCCAAGTCCCTGAGCATTAAGCCAAACCATTGGCAACAGCCCACGAATCAGTGTACAAATGCACCTCTGGCCATTTCTTCTTCCAATGAAAATGAACAACTAGGTACACTGATCAAAGTTCTTCAAATGGGAGGATTTGCCCTCACCACTATCCTTCAAGGATGTCCCAGAATTGGGGTGCAGTGTGACAGCTGTCCACTTTCAAGTGGTACCTGCATATCGTGCAGAACCATCTGTAAACCAGGCCTGAGTTTTCTCATCCTCAGTCAACTGATTGTAAGGGACTCCCCAAGAGGCCAAAGCAGTGGCCTGGGAAAGAGAAGGTAACATGGCAGGAGTGGTGACTGTAGGCATTAGGGCTACTTCCTCATGTAACTTAATTGTGCCTTCAGGACCTGCTCAAGCCCTATCTCATATATACCGCTTCCACTTTATTATGGAGTGCTGCTGTGCATGACCAACTTTATGGTTTGGTGGGTCAGACAATACCCAGCTCATGATAGGCAACTCAGGTCTCATGGTAACTTGATGGCCCATGCTTAAGCAAACCAAAAGCTGTTTCTCAAAAGGGGAGTAGTTATCTTCAGAGGATAGCAGGGCTT
>PVKH010043635.1:0-10718 GCA_004027955.1 Chaetophractus vellerosus | reverse complement strand
TTTATTCTTTCTTAGTGACTTTTTGCCAAAGGAGATGTTCCTTGTACTGCCTGTGTTGTGGCTTCCCTTAAAGTCATGGCCTTTAGTAGCTTTTCTTCCATTCTTCTGTTCCTGTAGAGCAGGAACCTCTTTCCTAGAGGCCTGTGGAAGGGTCTTTATCGCTAGATATTTATATGCAAAATCCTATGTATATATTAATTTTTTGGGGGAAAGCTCAAAATTTTTATCAACTTTTGAGGTTGTCAGTGACCACTGTAAAGAATAGCAATGGGGAGGCCTTAAGAAGCTAGTTTCCAACATACTTCTTTAGGATTCAAAGCAAGGGGGCCAGTTAAACTGACTGTTGTTGGTTTCTTGAGCCCCACCGGCACTGACTCAATATAAATACAGAGTACAGGATATAGTATGATTTGGGGGGGTGGGGGTGCTTTTTCCTTTACTTTTGGAGTGAAGAGGTTTTTTTATAATCTTAGTTTGTTGATTAAAGACCCATGGGGGGGGGGAAAAGGCCCATGAGTTGTCTTTTGCCTCCATTGTTATATCTTTTGGATATTTTTAATTCAACAGATTTATTCTCTCCTTAGTAACATCCTGCTTAAGACTGCAAAATATTCTTCCTGTAAGAATGAAGACTGGGTTGGGCAGTCCTGGTTGACAAAATCAGTGGCACCACTATAGTTGATCCAAGCCAGCGGCTAGCTTCTCTGGGCTTACTGAGTTTGAACCATTAACAAGATGGGCAAAGCTTAAATTAATACCTATTAGGGTTTCCCCCTGGTATTTCACAAAATTCTAGTCTGGTGTGACCCCCCAAGAGATGCAAGGAATAATCCACTGAAAGTCTCTCCTTAACAAATAGTACACCCCCCACCCCCAATCTCTATCCTGGGTTTTTAGAATAAGGAAAATGCTTATATTTCAAGCTGGCATCTGTGTGATATCATGTTGTCCCTCCATGTCAACCAGTTAAAGAGCTTAGAATTTTTGAAAAAACATGTGTTTTTGGAAGAATTATGAAATATAAGGTACTTTGGAAAAGAGCCAAGCTTCCATCCCTATTTTATGTCAGGAAATCAACAAATACCCTCTGAGACAACTGTTAATTTAATGATAGAGCATGTGGTAGCCTCTCATCAACATATACTCATAAATGACTGTAGATAAGTAACTTTTTTTACAGATACATTGGATTGTTGACCGACTTAAAGGAGAATTGCAAGAATGATGGCACATGCAAACCTAACCTACTGCTAGGGGGAAAAACAACTGATAACACATTTTTTTGAAATAAAAAGAAAAGCCAGTTAATACTCATTTAGAATTGCTTTGTGTTATGAAAGATCATTTATAAGAAATTCCTCAAGAAGAGAGCAATCAGATTAATCAGGTGGTGGTACTAACAC
The DNA here is from genome assembly GCA_004027955.1 of Chaetophractus vellerosus. Classification (NCBI taxonomy): domain Eukaryota; kingdom Metazoa; phylum Chordata; class Mammalia; order Cingulata; family Chlamyphoridae; genus Chaetophractus; species Chaetophractus vellerosus. The sequence continues at coordinate 9,315 of PVKH010043635.1, read as the reverse complement.
TCAAAACAACAACATATAATACCAGTCAATTTATATTGAAATGGAGAAACAAGGAGGAGAGGTCAGTGAAAAATACTACTTAAGACAACTTTTAGAAGCAGTAGTGAACAGTACTGGCATTCTTTTTTTAAAGATGTAGTGTGCTGGTGCTGTTAAGGTATCACTTGTTATTTTTTTAATTAGAGACTTCCTATGAAAGATTTTATGCTTAGCGTGCCAGGCTCCTTTTCTACAAATTATAAATGCAGCAAGTTACAGGGGCACTTAAAGGCTTTTACATTTTAAGCAGACAAGCAGACTACCTTGCTAAGGTAACAGGAGCATCTTGCATGCATATATTTCCAGAGAGCTTGTTAGAAATTTTGCGGGCTTGTACTGGGACTTTGATGGGGAAAAGGAAAAAAAAAACCACACACACACATTGATGGAAGAGACCTTTAGGAAGTAGAGCCTACACACACAAGACCTTTTGTCACATCCAAATTCAGGACTGGGTAGATGAGGGAAATATATCCATTTGTTGAAGAGAAATTTTATTATAGTCTACATACTATCACAATGATGAAGAAAAGTTTCCCAAACAAACTTTTTATAAACCCTTTCCCCTTAGTTTCTGAACGAGGAAGGGATGCTGTTGGCTTCAGAGATCAAACAGCTGCCCCAAAGACTCCTAACAGGTCTCGGGAGAGAGACCCAGACAAGCAAGCTCAAAATAAGGAGAAAAGGAAACGAAGAGGCTCCCTCTCACCACCCCCTTCTGCCTATGAGCGAGGAACGAAAAGGCCAGATGACAGGTAAGTAGCCTGTGTGAGTTACTCTCTTTTCTGAGCTCATCAAAAATTACTCAAGTCCTGTTCTTCTCATCTTAGACACTATTTGGAATCAGTATATTCTCTTGATGTGGGAGCACAAAATTTTACTGATAAATCTTGGGACAGATTCTCCTTTGACATTAATAATAGCTGTGAAAACCTTAATAGATTTTGGTACTTGAGTGGTTTCTACTTGATCACATTTAAATACTATTTGGGGAACTAAGGATTTGTACTTCACAGGGGAGGGGGAGTTGTTTTCTAGTGAATCTTTTGCCATACCACTGATTGTGACATACCAATGAAAATGCTGATCTTTGGGTCAGAGGCTCTGTTGCCATGCTGGTAGAATAACAGGACACAATCACCCATTAGGGTATAGAAAACATTTATTCTAGAGAAGCTTTTTAAATTAAATTTACCTTTTAAAACATTGAGATATAACATTTATATAATGTATTTGTCAGTGTTTTTAATTTTGTGCAGTCTCTAATGGTATCTCATAGTGATTTTAATTTGTATTCCCCTAATTACTAAATAGATTGAATATCTTGCATATATTTATTTTATTTATTGGTCATTCCTGTTTCCACTTCTATTAAGTGTATTTATATGTGTTGCTCATTTATTGAGTTGTTTTAGGAATTTTTTTATTTATATTTATTCTAGATATAATTCTTCTTGGGTATACTCCATTGTCCCAGCCCCACTTAATTGAAAGCCGTCCTTTCTCCCCTTGATCTCCAGTGTCATCTCTCTCTGACAAGTTTTCATAAATGAAAGAATATGTTTCTGGGTCCCACACAAAGACTGTAGCTTATATATTGTCTTTTTTTTTTTTTTTTACTGGGAGGTCCCGGGGATCGAATCCAGGTCCCTCCATATGGGAGACGGACGCCCAACCATTTGAGCCACATCTGTCACCTATATATTAAGTCTTGATAGCAAGTAGGGAAATCCCTACCCTTTCTTGATTTTTTTTTATTTTTATTTTTTCTGGGATGTCTTGTCCTTCTCAGACTTTCATTCTTCCTTAAAGTCCATTTTTCAAGTTTCTACCCTTCTTTCCTTCCTGTTCCACCCTCCTGCCCCCTCCCTCCCCAGATGATTCTACTTCATATCTTTCAGTAATGAGTATACCTATATCTGTTTAGTTCAGTCTTATTTATTTAATATTTTTAATAAAGATAAAGGTCTTCTTTAATCTCTTTTAAGTTTTTCTCCAAAAAGGTGTACACATCTTTTGGTGTATTTTGTTTCCAGGAACCTTAATATTTTGTTAAGTTTTTTTATTTGCTGCTGGTATTTAGAGATGCAGTTTAACTTTTGTGTATTAAGCTCTAATGTTTGGCAACCATACAAAATTGTTAAGTCAAACAATTTGTACATTTGGTTTTTCTTTTGCCTCTTTTGGGAGGTAGTAGGGTACACAGCCTTTTCTGTGTCGACAGTCCATATCATATGAATTTATTTTGATTTTCCCTTCTAATCCCACGCCTTGTTGTTTTATTTTCTAGCAAGAACTACAGTTCAAATCTCAGAGTGTTAACATTTTTTATCTTGATAGTTGATATCTGCTCGTTTGTATTTCCTTCCATTTTTTAACTTCTTAATTGGGTTGCTTAGCTTATTTTTCTCATCTAATGAAAGGGTTTAGGGATATAAAGTTCCCCATAAGTACCACTTGAACTACACTTTTGATAATGCAGATTCATCATCGTCTATCTCTAAATACTTTAAAATTTCCATTATGATAAGTGTGTTTAAATTTCTTTTTGTTAAGCTTCTAACTTAATTGCCATTAATTGGTCTGTGTGATTATTCTTGGAATTTTATGGAGATTTAAAAAATAAGTTCTTTAAGGTCTCTCATGTTTGATATAGAGGTATGCTATCTTTGTGTTGATATGCATGTAACTGGTATATCTTTTCCTTCCTTTTACTTTTAATCATTCTGTATCTGAGAAATTGCTTATAGCTGATTGTTTTTTAAACTCATACTAATCTTTTAACTGGTTGTTTCATTCAGTTTAATAAAGTCTAAAGTTACTCAACATAAGGACTTGAGAACACTAACTCTGATCACTCAGCCTTCCCAATTTATATGCTCTTGTCTGGTATTCCTTCTTTTTTTTTTTTTCCCCCACAAGAATAATATATATATATATATATATATATATATATATATATATATATTTAGGATACATTGATTACATAAATGTTACACAGAAATTTTAAGAGTACCCATATGCCACCCTCCCACACCTCTTACCACCTCCCACATATATATCCTTCATCAGTGTGGCACAATGCCTGTGATAGATATACACATTTTGGGGCTTTGCCATCAAGCATGGATCACAGTTCAGACTGTAGACCACCCTCTCTCCCATACAGTTCTGCATGATTCATGATGATATAAAATGGCCTATATCCTCCATTGCAACATCACCCATGACAATTCCCAAGTCCCCCAAAAAACCCTGTATTACAATTGCCCTTCTTTCTCCTTACCCCCAAAGTGTCCAGTGACCCTGCCTCCACATGATCAGTATTCCTCCTTAAACCACCTCTTCCCTCCCTCAATTATCTGTTGTTGTTAATTTATACACACACACGCAAACTAGTTTTTTCAGTTCATGTTTTACCCAAGTGTCTCACTTTGTCAGACTGCTGTGGCAAATACCACAACTTGGTTTGGCTTAAACAACAGGAATTTATTGCCCATGGTTCTGAAGCTAGAAGAAGTCCAATATCAAGAAATTAGCAAGGCCTCCTTTCTTCCCAAAGTCTGTAGCATCTGGTGGTGGTTGCTGGCAGCCCTTGGGTACTCCTTGACATGTGTCCTGTGGTGATATCCTCTTCTTTCTAGCTTCTGTGACTTCTGGGTTTTTTTGTTATGGTCTCCAGTAGCGTGTATTAAGACCCACTCTGATTCATTTGGCCGTACCGTAACTAAAAATAACATCTTCAAAAGGTCCTGTTTACATTGGGTTCACACCCATAGGGATATGGGTTACGATTAAGAATGTGTGTTTGTAAGACCTGCTGTGTGTATGTGTCTGGGGAAGAGCTGGCATTTCACTTGGGTGAGAGGCTTTACTGTGAGCTTCAGCCCAGCATACCTGGCTGAGTATGCTGGAGTGAGGATCTTTAACAGAAACTTTATTTGTTATTTGAGACAAAGCTAATATGGCTAAATGTATACTGTGAAAAGTGCTTTCTTTTAACAGAAGATCAGATTCCTCTTTCAGCTTTGCAGATTTTTTTCAGCAGGCATAAATTACTTGCAGTGAAATTCACCATTTTAAGTATATAATTCAGTGAGTTTTATCAAATGTATATAGTTGTATACTGGTCAACTCAGATGATATAGAAAACTTCCATCACCTCAAAACATTCCCTTGTATTCCTCTGTAGTCAGTTCCTTTGCCCCTGTTTGTCATCCCCTCTCTTCTTCCTCACCCTCACCCCCCCTACTCCAGCTCCTGGAAACCACTGATCTGCTCTCTGACCCTGTAATTTTGACTTTTCCAGAATGTCATATAAATGGTATCATACAGTATGTAGCATTTGACTTTACCTTCTTGCACTTAGTTTAGTACATTTGAAATTCATTCATAATGTCTCACTTCTATTTTATTTCTCAGTAGTTTGCCCATTGTATAAATGTACCACAGTTTGTTTATAAATTTATTGGTTGATGAACATTTGAACCATTTTCACTTTTGGCTGTTACGAATGTTTCTGCTATGTACAAGTGTTTATGTGAATATTCACCCCTATTTTTGAAAGATAGTTTTCCTGGTTTAATTGTTTAATTGTTTCAACACTTTTAAGAAGTTCCTCAGTCTTCTATCTTCTACTATTGCTATTGCAAAATTTGCTTTTATGTGATATTAAATTTGTTGTTTAAGTTGCTACATAGCAATCTGGCTTTTCTCTTGATCTACTAACATGTTCTCTTTGTTTATGGTGTTCTGCAGTTTCATTAGTGTATGTTTATATGGAGATTTCTTTTTCTTTTACCTGGTTGAAATTCATTGAGGTTTTTTAATTTTTGAAGATCAACTCACAAATTTGTTAATTCTCTTCAGAGTCAATCTGTTTAACCTTGCAGGAGACCTTGGGGCCCTGAATTGGATTGATTGTTGAATTATTCTTTGGTTCATGTATCATTAGTCTATACATGGACTATTTATTAGTTAAATACTTAGTAATTTATTTACTATAATATGATGAGTACTGGAAATCCCAGTACAAGAGTTAGGATCCCAACAATTTTATATATCAACCGATATCACTCCTACCTATCCCCACTCCTACCTTTTACACTTGAAGTAACACCATCTTTAATATACCAGAGTTGAAGCTTCCACCCTCCTGTTGATGAGCATTCAGATGTTCTCGTTTTTGCTATTATATATAGTACTACTATGAGTGTTCTTATGTAGACTTTTGGTACCCCTGTGCAAGAGTTTTTCTGGGTATACATATACGAATAGAATTGCTTGATTGTTGGGTATGAATGCTCAACTTTATGTGAAAATAGTTGTTTTTTAAAAAATTTAATTTTGGTAAAATAGAAACAATATAAGAGTTCCCAGGGAAGCAGCTGTGGCTCAAGTGGTTGGGCTGTTGTTTACCATATGGGAGGCCCCGGGTTCGATTCCTGGGGCCTCCTGGTGAGGGCAAACCAGCCCGCATGGCGCAGTGAGCTGGCGGAGCAAGATGATGCAACAAAGGGAGACAAGCAGACACAGAAAAAAAACCCACACAGCAAATGGACACAGTGAGCACAAGCAGCAAGGGGGGGATAAATAAATAAATAAAATAAATTTTTTCTTTTTAAGATTTCCCATTTTAACCCTACTATCAAAAATATAATTTAATGGTACTAATTACATTCAGAATGTTGTGGTACCATCATCACCCATCTATTACCAAAACTTTTCCATTACTCTAAGCAGAAACTATACCCATTAAGCAATAATTCCCTATTCCCCTACCACCCACCCCTGGTAACCTGTCATCTACTTTCTATCTCTGATAATTTGCATATTGTTATTTCATACACGTGAACTCATACAATATCTGTCCTTTTGTGTCTGGCTTATTTCAATACCATGATGTCTTCTAGGTTCATTCATGTTGTAGCATGTATCAGAACTTCATTCCTTTTTAGGACTGCATAATACTCCATTTTATATATATCCCACATTTTGTTTATCCATTCATCTGTTGATGGAAACTAGGGTTGCTTCTACCTGTTGGTTATTTCCAATAATGATGCTTTGAACACAGGTCTACTAATATCTTTTCAAGCAATTGTAATCCTCTGTTTAACTTTATCAGGAACCACCAAGCTGTTTATTACATCAGCTATACCATTTTACATTCCCCACCAACAAAGCACAAAGGTTCCTGTTTCTCCACATCCTCACTGACACTTGAGATTTTGGATTTTTTAATTTTTAATTTTTTTTATAATAGCCTTCCTAATGGGTATGAAGTGGTATCTCATTGTGGTTTTGATTTTCCCTTCCCCAATGGCTAATGATGTTGAGTATTTTTTCATGTCCTTATTGACCATTCATATATCTTCTTTAGAGAAATGTCTGTTCAAGTCTTTTGCCCACTTTTTAATGGTGTTGTCTTTTTATTGTTGAGTTGTAGGAGTTCTTTATATATTCTGGATATTTAACCTTTACCAGATATAGTTTCCAAATATTTTCTTTCATTCTGTAGATTGTCTTTTCACTTTCTTGTAAAGGTTTTTTTTTAAAAAAAAATTTCTTTTGATACCTATTAATAAAGCATAAATCCATCCAAAGTGTATAATCACGGTATTGGGTATAATCACATACTTGTGCATTTGTCACTTAAATCATTCTTAGAGCACTTTCATTATTCCAATAATTATAGTAATGAAAAACAAAACTCATCACCTCTCAATCCCTTTATGCTTCTCCTGCCATACATAGCTGCTGTTCTTTTTCCTTTTCTCTAGTATATTTGTATGTAAATTATGTAAAAACAGTCTTATATACGCAATATCACCCATATGCATGTTTTACACTAGGTTTTACTATCTTATATACTCCCATGTTACAGTTTTTAATTTTCCTTCTAGTAATAATAGACATGACCTTAAACTTTCTCTTTCAACCACTGTCGTTCCCATATAATAGCTCTGCTAGTTATAAACACCATGATGTGCTTTCACCCTTTCTATTTATTTCCAAAGATTTACAAACAACCTTTTAACCAATTCTGCACAGATTAACCCTCAGCTTTTCATTCTCTACCCTCCTTTCTATTTTCTGGTGACCTATATGCTAATTATTAACTCCATGAGCTTACATGATATATTTATGTCATAATAGCGCAATCATACAGTACTTGTCCTTTTTTGTCTGGCTTGCTTCGCTCAACATAATGTCCTCCAGGTTTATCCATGTTGTCATATGCTTCATGACTTCATTTCTTGCTGCTGCATCATGAGTATATACCACAGTCACAAAGGTTTTTAATAGTGGTGAAGTCTAATTTACCTATCCTTTTGTTGCACGTACTTTTGGTCTAAAGTCTTAAGACTCCATTGCCTAATTCAAGGTCTTGAAAATACCACACTGTTTTGATTACTGTAGCTTTGTTGTTATAGGTTTTGAAATTGAGAAGTGTGAATTCTTAAATGTCTTCTTTTTCAAAATAGTTTGGCTATTTTGGGCCCATCCTTCCATATGAAATCAGTGATTAGCTTTTCCATTTCTTCAAGAAAACCTTGGGAATTTGGCTTTGGATAGTATTGATGTCTTAATGATACTAAGTTCTCCGATACATGAACACAGACTCTTCTCCATCTGTGTAGATCTTCTTTAATTTCTTTCAGCAATGATTTTTATGTTTCCATTTACAGTCCCTTACATCCTTGGTTAAATTTATTTCTAGCGGTTTCATTCTTTTAGATGCTATTGAAATGTGATTGTTTTCTTGATTTCCTTTTTGGATTGTAATTGCTTAAAGAAACACAACTGTTTTTTGTGTAACTCTTGTACCCTGCTGCTTTGCTGAATTCGTTTATTAGCTCTGGTTGCTTTCTTATAGATTCTTCAGGATTTTCTATATACAGGATCGCGTCATTTGTGAATAGGGATAGTTTTACTTCTTCCTTTCCAATTTGAATGCCCTTTATTTCTTTTTCTTGCCTAATTGCTTTTCTTCACTCAACATAATGTCCTCCAGGTTCATCCATGTTCTCATATGCTTTACGACTTCATTTCTTCTTACAGCTGCATAATATTCCATCGTGTGAATATACAATAGTTTAACCATTCATTCGTTGATGGACACCTGGGTTGTTTCCAACTTTTGGCAATCATGAATAACGCCACTATGAACATCGGTGTGCAGATGTCTGTTCATGTCATTGCTCTCAGTTCTTCTGGGTATATACCCATTAGTGTATTGCAGGGTCACGTGGCAAATCTATATTCAACTTCTTGAATATAGGAACTGCTAAACAGTGCTCCACAATGGCTATACAATTCTACATTCCCACCAACAGTGAATAAGTGTTCCTATCTCTCTGCATCCTCTCCAACACTTGTCTTTTTAATATTGGCCATCCTGATAGGTGTGAAATGATACCTCATTGTAGTTTTGATTTGCATTTCCGTAATTATTAGTGGTGTTGAACATTTTTTCATGTGGTTTTTTTTCCCATTTGTATTTCTGTTTGGGGCAAATGTCTATTGAAGTCTTTTGCCCATTTTTTAATTGAGTTGTTTGTCTTTTTATTGTTGAGTTGTAACATCTCTTTATATATCATGAATATTAAACCTTATTGGACATGTGATTTTCAAGTATTTTCACCCATTGTGAATACAGCTGCCTTTTCACCCTTTTGACAAAGTCCTGTGAGGTGCAAAAGTGTTTGATTTAGAGGAGCTCTCATTTATCTATTTTTTCTTGTTGCTCGTGTTTTGGGTGTTAAGTCCAGGAAACTACCATTTACCACAAGGTCTTTAAGATGTTTCCCTTTTCTTTTCTTTTCTTTTCTTTTCTTTTCTTTTCTTTTCTTTTCTTTTCTTTTCTTTTCTTTTCTTTTCTTTTCTTTTCTTTTCTTTTCTTTTCTTCTTTTCTTTTCTTTTCTTTTCTTTTCTTTTCTTCTTTTCTTTTCTTTTCTTTTCTTTTCTTTTTTTAGATTTATTTGTTTCTCTCCACCCCCTTGTTGTTGCATTTGCTGTGTCTTTTCGTTGTGTGCTCGTCTTCCTTTTAGGAGGCACCAGGAACCGAACCTGGGACCTCCCGTGTGGAAGGGAGGAGCTTAACTGCTTGAGCCACTTCCATCCCCTGCATTGTCGTCTCTCATTATGTTTTTCCTCCTTGTGTCTCTTATTGCATCATCTTGTTGGATCATCATCTTGCTTGTTGTCTTAGGAGGCACTGGGAACCGAACACAGGACCTCCCATAAGGTAGTTGGGAACTCAATTGCTAGAGC
>PVKH010043634.1:0-10692 GCA_004027955.1 Chaetophractus vellerosus | reverse complement strand
CTGTTCTCTCTGGATAAGACATCTCAACAAGTCCAATAAGGTCTATGGGAAGTAGGAAAATTATTGGCAAATTAGTGCATAATAAAATGTTTAAGAAATAAGATATAATGTCCTGAAAAATTGATTTAAAATGCACAAAGGCTGTAAGAGCATGGTACAAAGCCCCCCTTTTCTTCTTCCTAATATTTACTGTATGGGATTGAGCTGGTCCACTAAAAGCTTCATGGGCTGATGGCACACACTTTATCTTGGGATCCTGGAGCAATTTGTAGACATGGACTAGATAACTTAGAAGTCATTGACTATTTAGATTGTGCAGATATAGGAATAGGTATGTAAAGGTTAAGGATTGGGTCAAGGTTTAGTTGTGAGTCAGTTTATTGGACTATTTAGCTTTATCAGATGGATTACAAAATAAATTCTGTCATTTTACCATTTGCCCATGGTAAAATGACATCACAGAATGATTACTTTTTAAAACACTTTGTTTCCCCTAGAGTTGAGCCTTGACACTTGCAATGCCATTACGTAATGCATATCCTTAAAATGCCTTCAGACTAAAATAAACTTAATTTACAAGTCTTTTGTTTTTATAACTACTCCTGGAAATAGTTCTTCAACTATCCCTTTCCTTTGATCCTCAGTAATCATCCAGCCATTCATCTTTATGATCTCCCCAGCCTCACTCTGCTCATGCTTGTGGAATTCCAAAGGAACATGTCACAGTAGCCTCAGAACTTTCAATCCATGGCCAGAAGGCTGCTTTTCCTTTTGTTCAATGTCAGAGATATTTATTTCAAGATCTAGTTAAAATTCTTCTGCTTTAAAAAACCCTTTAGGGAACAGTCACTCTCTGTTCAGAACTTGTTTACTTAATTACTTTCCAATCAGTCGCTGGGTTGTTTGACTTTGCTTCCACACTGATTTTCAAGACAGCAAAGAGATAACAAAGAGAACCACATCATCCACAGCCCTTGCCAAATCAAGCTGCCTCCTCTCAATTGTCTAATGTGTCAATTTTCAGGCTTGATAAATTAAACCAAACTAAAAAAACCACATACTTTTCTTTCTCTGTTTTGCTGATTAACTGGTTTATTTTCCTTCAGATGGTATCACACGCAAATCCCTTATATGATGGTTAATATCTACAGCATAAAAAAGATGATGGATTGAGGGGGAAGAAGTGGGAAATAAAGTGAAACTATGATTTTTAAAAATTAATAAGAATAGAAAAAGGAAAGAAAGGTAGCAAGAAAGTAGATTATCCTTAGCGCTTCCCTCTCAAGTGGCCTTAATAACAAATAGATCAAATTAAAATAACAAAAAGCAGAGTGGAAATAGAAACTAAAATTCATAATTATTTTCAAACTATTGTTAATAATTGCTATCACAAAGCCAAAATGAAGTGTAAAATAAACTCAGAATTATATTTGTTAATTAGTAGTATTAAGAAAATAAAGAAGGACAATTTCAGTAAATAAATCATGAAAAAAATTATGGAAATAGAAAACCATTTATTGGTATTACTGCAGCCATAATTGTTACATTAAAGACACATCACCAGATGCCAAAATCAGAAAGTGTGATGAGAAATAAAATATTTGCATAAGATCAAAGTATCGCCACACAAAATGTTTCTTAATTACAAAGAGAAAAATTGTACCTCAACAGAGGAGAAACTTGGCAGCCATCGCCTTAATCAAGGATTCACAGTTATATCACTGCTTGAAATAGACAAATATCAGGTGCCCCTTGATATGATGCACTCAGAAGGGCACAGCACCACTTCTGTGCAAAAATGCACAACTTGAATTTAAATAGGATATCAGATAAACCCAAGTGAAGGAACAATATCCCAAATAATGGGTAATACTCTTCAAAAGTCTCAAGGTCATAGAAGAGAGGAAATGTTGAGCATCTGTCACAGATATGGAGGATACTAGGAGACCTGATAACTAAAGATAGTATGTGATCTTGGATTGAATCCCAAACCTCAAAAAGGATATTAGTGGGACAAATGGGTGAAAGATATATGGGAACTTTCTTTACTATTCTGAGCCTTTTTGTAAGTGTAAAATGATTTCAAAATAAAGTTAAAAATGAATAATAGAAAGACAACATTATAAACACACATGATCTCTAATTAAGAAGTTGAAAGTTTAAAAATAAATTCAAAGCTTTCAGAAAGGGTCCCTCTTTCTTACTTTTTTACTTACAAAGTAATAGATGCCCAGTCAGCAAAGAATGAACTTTTTTTGGTGTGTATTTAACTGAAGAAGATTACAGTTTATGAAGTGTTTGTGGAACTAAATTGGCCTTGAATGACACTTGGTAAGCTTTCTGTGTTTATTTTGAGGTTATTTTGTTTTCTTCTTTTAACAAAATTAGAAGTTTAACACTTTGTCTTCATTCCAGAAGAAAAGAAAATTTGAGCTCCTTATAAGTAACAGCAAACCAATGTAGAACAACTTACCTGTGTCTTTACCCTAATCTCTTTCAAAATAGAAAACGCAAACACATGCAAACACAGACATACCCCAAACACACAGTTGTTTGGTCTACAAACTACTTACGAAAGTTGCAAGTCTGGGGTTTTTTCACTCATACTAACTGAAAAAGGAAGATACCAAAGTATTTTTACTCACCAATGCCATAAACAGTTTTTAAGTTGGTGATTACTGCCAGAACTTAAAATTTAAATTGCTAAAAACTCTACAATGTAGTTACAACATAACTTATTTATAATTAATCTGTTTCCAAGGAAAGTCTCTGGGCAATTTCTTACACCTCTGCCCCCTTCTCTCTCACTCTCTCAATAATTTTGGAAAAGAGGTTGAAACATTACAAGAGTATTAGAACTCTGTGAGGTTTGTTGTCTGGAGTGGCAGAGTGAAGAGGGCCACTCAGTATCGACACTCTTTCCATCACAAGCTGGGGTTTAAAATCCCACGGTTGCATCTGAAAGGATCCTGTGCCAGTTCGCTTGCCTGAGCTTTCACATTTTTTTTTCTTAAATCTTTACTCTTAAAGCCTAAGCCACCATATAAAGAGCAACTACCAACTGGAAAGATAATAGAATACACAGAGAAATAGTAGAATACACCAGCTCAGCCCAATCTTCAAACTCTTTTATATTTCACATGTGAGAAGAGCCTTTTTGGACCCTCCAGACTAGCCCAACTGCCGGCTGAATACCACCTAGTTACCCAAATCCTGGAGCAGAAGTATCACTCTGCTGAGCCATACCCAAATTCCTGAACCACAGATCTTGGGCGTAATGAAAGGATTAGTACTTTAATCCATTAATTTGAGGTAGTTTGTTACACAGCAAGAGATAACTGGAAGTTGTCTGCTAAAGGAGGTACCTTTTTGCCCTTCTTCTTCGTCTGGATCTGAATGCGGCTATGATTATTTGTGCTCCAGCGCCATCTTGGACCACAAACATTAGGACTTTACCCATAAAGTGCTCCTCTAAGGATCTTGAATACTTGTGATTTCAAGAAGCTAGTGAACTTATTTTTCATGAGTGAAAAACAAATTACATTGCATTAGTAACTGTTACTTTACATTTTTTTGATATATGAAACTGAACCTAACTAATGCAGGGGGAAATTAAAGAAGGTACTATAACTGCGAGGCCAATACATTTATTTCAAAGGTTTTTAAGAAGGTATAAATATCATTTTGGCTAGTCCTTGAGATTCTAATATATAATTACCATGCAAGGGAATCCTCCACTTTTAGACAAGATCCAAAAGTTTGAGTGAAAGATCCCAGCATGTGTATGCCAATTTGTAGTCATTTAATTTAATTCACTCTGGATGTATTTTCTATTTCTTAATAATTTAAATATCTCATTGTCTTAAAACATGGAGAATAATATAATAAACAATAATATAACCAAACCAACCAAGGAAATAAAAATTACAAATACAACCAAAGTGTATTGTATACCACCTCCCTTATTGCATTGCATTTCTTCTCTCTAACTACTATTCTGAATTTGGCATTCATCATTCTTATTTACATAATTATAACTTTAAATCCATTTTTCCTAATCAGCATTCCTGATTCCTAATGTTGTGCTGATTATCATGATTTTAAAATTCATAAAAATATTGTCATGCTTTATATATCTCTCTGCAGTTTTATTTTCTTTAGCATCACAATTTTTAGATTAATCCATAGATATATGGATTAATATGGTTTATTTATTTCAAATTTTCTGTAGTATTTCATTGCACAAAATATATTGAAGCATATTATTCCATTCTATCATTGATGAATATTTATATCATTTGTAGAATTGTTGCTATTTCAAACAATGAAAACACTCATAAGTGTCCTTCTGCTCAGTAATTTCACTTACTACTGAATCAATTACTTCTTCTAGCTCTCAAGATCCTAAACTTCTCCATATCTTGGAAGCAGATTTAGGAGATGGTGGTAATTGGTGGGGGAGGTGATTTCAATCTTTAAAAGCTGAATTTGGCCGAAATGGAAAATCTAGTTTGGAATGTAACCAAGAAAATTTGGCACCTGGAATAAAAATCTCAAACCGAGATTGGTGTCAAAAATTCAAATTGTCTTTTTACTTCATCTTAGTTTAAATTCTCTAATCACTCAAAATCTAAGAGTAAGGAAACAGTAAGAGTAATATGTATTAAAATGATTGTGAATTAGTTGTTCAGAAAATTATGTCCTCCAATTGCTCAATTTTGTGGAACCAATTCAATTTTCTCAAGACATTTTTTTCTGGAATAATCTTTTTCCTTTTTACTCAGTATTACTCCTTTTTATTCAGTATTTTTGAGAAACTGTAAGACTTGGGAATTTCAGCCTTATATTTGGAAATCTTTGAGGACAGAAAGAAAATTTTGCATCATTTCAACATTACCAGACTGACAGTGCAGTCTTTCCGAATGTGTGAAGTGTTGATGAGGGTCAGTATGTTGTAAAGATACATATTTAATTTAGCTGATAAACTCCCTTTACCTTTTACATCTATTCATATCTTACTTTTTCAGTTATCTCTTTAGTAAATAAAACTGCTTTCTCTGTTCATACTGAACTCATTGCGTAAATCAAGCATTTGTTCCTTTGTGGCAGGTTTACCTGGAGGATATACAGCATGTGCAGGGACTGTGGGAAAAGGAAGAAAATCTATGGGTTCAGAAAAATGCCAAGATAATGGTGTGTGTCATTCTTAATCTCTCCTTATGACTCAATGATATTTACTGAATCTAAAGCCTTAATTCATTTTGATTTCAAGCCCATGAAGGTACTAGTTATCAATGCCCTCTGAGGAAAAGGGAGAAGATCTCCTGGGGAAAAGAACTAGGTGGAACATATTCTGTCTGATTATTTTAAACATAGAGAAGAAAGTCACAATCCTATTTGCTTGATTTTTGTTTTATAAAAAAAATTCTGGAGATTCTGTGAATATTGCAATTATACCTTCTGTTTAGTTATTTAAATTTGGAGCAGGCTATAGAGCAGGTGGTGAATAGAGAGTAGAACTTATTCAAATTTGAGTCATAACATCCTCAGACACACTAATCAATCAAGATTGATTTACTCTTCCTACATAATACCTTTAAATTCTTTATAAACTCATTAAATGCCCTGAATTTTAGCTGGTGTATTAAAATCTTAAGGTAAAAGAATAGGTCATATAAGGAAAATTTCCTGCATATTCTTGGAGGTTTATCATCTCCTTGTTTATAAAGGGTGGTTTGACTTATAAGTAGAAACAAACCAAAAATGCCTTAGCCAAAGATTCTGTACAAATAGCTATAGAAGAGGACACAGTGACCAAGCAGTAAGCTTGCATGTGCATACACATGCCTAACTTGAATCCTGATAGCAAACAAAAGAGGTGAATACTTTGAATAGAACCAGGAGTCTCAACATATTTGTTACCTGTACTGTTTTCTCACTCTAGCTCCTGTGTATTCTGACCATCCTAAAGAATCTTTTTGATCTTTAGTTCAAGAAACAGTAGGTGTATTAAATATGAATTTTCAAATTATGTGTCCCTTTTGTGTTCAATCATGGTATTGTGAATCAATCAGATAAAGTTTGTTACATAAAGTCATCTTTAGAGATCTCAGGAGTTAATTTCAGAATAGAATGAGGTTGTATGTCTCTAATGCTTTTGATTTAGAGGAAGGAAGGAGGAACAGGACATGTGGCTGAAGACAATAGGCACAAGTATGGGAAAGCCCCCAAGATGGCTGATTTTGCACCAAACACCCCTTTGCAGGGCTAAATTTGTTTACATTTCTCTGAATTTCTTACAGTGCTATTGTCCTTATATTATAACACATTGTAATAATTAATTGGTATTGGGTTACATCAATGGGATTTGAGTCATGGGATAGATTTAAGGAAACTAGTTTGGTATAAAGGGAGAACTGGCGGTCCGGTCCATACTGACCCATATTTAATTTGCAGTATCAAATACACTAAATTAATTCTAGAACACTATCCCTAATCTCACATTAAAGAATAAATATTTGAAAGGATCATAAGTTAATGCCTGACAAATCATAAGCTCTATATATGTGTTTATAAGTAAAATAATTGAATTAGATCCTGAGATGAATCAGTTAGCTCCATGTAACAGTAGAGGTGGTTTATTCATAGAAGACTCTTTCTTACAGATAATATATGTTCAAATGATTAATATAGTTTTTGGCCTTTAAGGCATACTCAAATAATGTAACAATTTTTATTATAAAATAGCTCAAAAAGCCTTGCATTCCCCATATTTTGTATATAATCCTTATTATTTCCTAAAATTTGTATAAATTTTTCTATTAGTTCCTTTAGGGAAGGGATGTAGTTTATCTCTCCTTCTTTCTGGATCCTGGTACAAGTCAGGAATATAGTCAGTGCTCATAAATGTATTCTGGAATATTAAAATATTACAGCACATTTGGGAGTCTGCAAGTGGATTCATTCTAATTTATATTTTAAAAGTTAATAATAATTCCATATTTCTAGGATTAAATTCAGGGTGGGTTGAAATACCATTATTAATTTTATAAAATACTTCACTTCCTTTGCTGTGTAATGAGTTCTTTTGGTCAGAAGCAATGCTGTGTAGAATAACGTGATAATATATAAAGCATTCTATAAATCAAGGGTGATTTTGTTGGAAGCATTGTGGGCAGATAAGGCAGTTCTATATCAGGAATAAATATCTATTCTAGTGAAAACAAAATGCAACCTTTTTCTTGGTGGAAATCAGATAACACTGTGGTCTTCATGGGCAATTCAGGTTACATGATGTGTCTGGGTGTGGTGCTCTTGGAGTTTATACTACTTGGAGTTTGTTGAGCTTCCAATATATGTAGATTGTTTCCCAACATGTTTTGGAAGTTTTTCATCATTATTTCTATGAATATTCTTTTTTTCACTTTTCTTTTTCTTCTCTCCTCTTGGGACTTTCGTTGTATGAATGTTGGAGCACTTGGCTCTATCACATGTCTCTGAAGTTCTGTTCATTTTTCTTCATGCTTTTCTCTTTCTGTTTCTCAGGCTGAATTATCTCAATTAACCTATTTTCAAGTTCTTCTGCCAGCTCATATCTTTTATTAAGCCCTTCTAGTGAATTTTTAAAATTTCAATTATTGTACTTTTAAACACTATTTTCTCTTTGGTCCATTTTGGTAGATTTCTATCATTTTATTGATATTTTTTATTTGGTTAGACATCGTTTTCATACTTTTCTTTAATTCTTTAACATGATTTTACTTTGGTATTGAAGATATTTGTAATAGCTTATTTAAATTCTTTGTCTGACAAATCCAATGTTTTGAGACCGCATAGGCACATTTATTCTGAACTGCTTTTGTTTCTTTGTTCATGGTCCATACTTTCCTGTGTCTTTGTATGTCTCATATTTAGATAATATAATGTGGCAGTCAAACTATCTGCTCTTTCCTGGATTTACTGTTACTGTTTTGTTGTTCTCATTGTCGTTCTTGGTTTAGTGACTTTCGTGGACTAATTCTATAATGTTTGTATTCTCTGTAATATGAGCAACTGAAGTCTTTAAACATCAAACCTGAGCAGGTGGGTCAGTGGTCAGTTCATGATTTTACAGATATTTCTTTAGAAGCCTTGAACCTATAAGTCTTCCACTCTTGGCAGAGGGGCTCTGACTTCCTGTGTTGGAGCATATGCCTCAGTGACCAGGCAGTTTACAACTCTGCGTCGGCCTTCACCTCTAGCTTGTGCATTCCCTCAGTGTCAGATTGGGGCCCTCTCAGGCATTTTCTGGGCATACACACAGTCCTGCACATGCATGCGGCATTCTAGTTCCCCAAGCGTGTCAGAGCACTTCAGAGTCCTCTATAGACATCTTGTTCCCCAGATCTTCTTTTTACATTTTTCACCAGGGCCTTGTTTGCCCCAACTAGTATTTCAGCTTTAAACAGATGCCATGTTAAGCAATTGTTGCTGATTGCTTTGACAAATTTCTTTGGGACAGGACTTTTCTGGTTCAGTGAGTTTCAAGTTAGGTCAAATAATGACAAACCTTGTGAAGTCAGATGAAATGATGACAATGTTCTGAGGATGGAAATTTTTATAGAGCACCCATATCAGTCTCCCCCTCCACTGACATTCACAGCTACTGTGGTTGTGATGCTGCTACTTTTCAGAGCTCCCATGCAGCTGGGAATGGGGAATGAGAAGGGACCTAGTTAAAAACCACAGACTTTGTTGTTCATACTGAGGTTCAGCAATTTTTAAAAATAAATGTTTTTGTTTTTTGCAAACCTTAGGTTAATTTCCAGAGTTCTAAAAAAGTTTATTTGGACATTTTTTGCCAGCATTTTCATTGCTTCTCTGGAGGAATAAATTTATGGAGGCCTTCACTCCTCACTCCCATATTTTGTTTGGATTTTCCTACTCTTCATTCTTTTTAATTTACTTTCCAGTACCTCGTGATAGTTGCTTTATGTATTCTGTTGGCCAGGGATTTGGGTTGTAATCAGTAGAAGGGACATGATCAAAACGAGTATGCAAAATTTTTTTATAACTGCTATTGGAACCTCTGTAACATGTTTTCCCTTCAAATCAAATAAGCACTTTATATAACAGATATTCTCTTATGCCCCATTGAATCATAAACAACCACAAGGAATATAAAGTGAAAATTTTATGGAATTTTCATAGGCCAAAATATAACCAAGATTATAGCAAATATGCGTAAACATTCAATACAATTATGTAGAAAGAATATTTTCTCTTTATCAAACTGCATATTTTATACAATATCTCCTTCAAATTTTAATAAGAACATACTTTTTTACATCAGAAAAATTCAGGTATTAATATACATGTATGTTTAACAAAATAAAAGTTTTAGTAGATTGTATAAAAAATTCACATTAAACAATGCTTTAGGAACACTTTATACCATTCTGTCCCTGGTTATTGAGTGAAAAATTTTGGAAAATTAAAGAGTTGTCAAATTGTCTAGGATCAAGAAGTCTATGTTCAAAAATTCATAGAATTTTCTGAAAATACAGGTGCTTAGTTTATTGCATTGTGTAGATCAAGAATGCAGCTCTAGATCTTGGCCTCGAGTGGGCATCAGGATGCTAAATTTTAGTTATGCAGCTTGGCTGTTTCAGACATGGGTGTTGTAAGGGTCACTTTTTG
Organism: Chaetophractus vellerosus; assembly: GCA_004027955.1. NCBI lineage: Eukaryota > Metazoa > Chordata > Mammalia > Cingulata > Chlamyphoridae > Chaetophractus > Chaetophractus vellerosus. Next base: position 1,014 of record PVKH010043634.1, on the reverse strand, counting down.
TGAAGCTTTGAAATAGGTGACAAGGTATTTCTGGTGCACCCCAAATAATAGGTTATGATAGACTGTGAAAGATAAACTATGAAACAGACATATTTTATTTAATATGAATGTAAAATCTACATTTTATCAGTAGAAAGGAAAGTAATAATGGCACACTATTTATAAAGATCATATCAGCCATAATTTCACATCCATTATTTCATATTTTTGTAACAACAGTTTGGATGGAAAGAACAAATTTCCTATTTAAAAGCACTGTATCGAGAGAGGCAAGATGGTGATGACAGTTTAGGTTTGTGCTCACTGGCTCTCAGGTGGGGGGCGGCCAATTGGGAGCGGGAATGGAGGAGCGCAGTCTTTGCGGGGAGCTTGGGGCACAGGAATATTGGCTCCATCAGTCTAGAGGTAGCTGGAGTGTGAGTTGAGCCATGCAGCATAGAGTCGTGGGTTCTTTTTGCCCTGGCGGGTAACACAGGGGTTGGGGTTCCATCCCTGGGAGAGGGGACAGGGAGGTTCGTGGCCTCACCGGAGGACCTGTGAGGGGGGTGGTGGACCCCGGGAGTGGGAGGGTCTGATGGGGGTGTAGAGGGTTTCTGTGGGTTTGGTTGCCAGAACCCGCAAATAGTTTACAAGGAAAAAAAAAAAAAAACAGCCAACAGGAAACAGTGCTGTGAGGGGACTGACGAAACGCAAGGGCCAGCAAAGGTAAGTTCTGGCCTATTAAAAGTTCCAGGCTGAGTAACACAGCTCACCCAGGGAAGATAGACAGAGGGAAATAATAGACAAGTTTCCACGAACCTATTTAGGGTCCCCTCACAGGAGGGGGTGGTCTAGAAGAGGAGTTCTTTAAGGCCCCTAATTACATAAAAAAATAAATAGAAACATATAGACCTGCTTTAATTGCTAAATTCTGCTTCAAAGCCTGCAGACAGAAGGCTGCAAAGCAATTGGTTAATGGCCTCCGGCTGAGAGGCACCAAAGTTCCCCAAAGGGAACCTGGATTACCTTTGTTTT
>PVKH010043633.1:0-10695 GCA_004027955.1 Chaetophractus vellerosus | reverse complement strand
AGGCGGCTTGCCCCACTCGCGGGTGGCTCTGCTCTGCTTGTGGGCGGCTCTGCTCTGTTTGCAGGTAACTTGCCCTGCTCGTGGCGGCTTTGCCCTGCCCGTGGCGGCTCTGCCCCGCCCACGGCGGCTTGCCCTCTCAAGGCGGTCTGCCCGCTCGGAGAGGCCCCGGGAACCGAACCTGGGGCCTCCCATGTGGTGAACCAGCACCCTATCCACTGGGCTACAGCCAGCCCCCTAACCTTTTCTTTAGAATAATAATATGCATGTGAGAAAAGTCTATCTGTTTGATAAAAGTATTCTCTCTGGCATATGACTAAATTTCTCTCATGTTTCCTAAAATTAGGCTGTTCATTTCAACAAAAATATATGTTGAAGTGCACTGAAATGTATTTAATCCTCTGTGATCCTACTCTCTTCACGTTTGAGTGTGGAGGAGAATCACCTGGCAAGCTTGGGTGAAGTGTGGATTTCTGGTACCCATAGATTCAGTAAGGCAGTACGGGGCCTCAGGAATCTGTAACTAACATCCCCTAGTCACTGTCATATAGATTGTTGGTGGGCTATGCTTTGAGAAACATTTCTCTATTAGTAGTGTTGTCCAGGAGAAATAGGATGCAAGCCACATATGTAATTCTAAATTTTCTAGTAGCTACATTAAAAAAGTAAAGGAAACAGATGAGGTTCATTTTAGTAATGTATTTTATTTAATGTAATATATCCAAAATGTCATTTCAACATATAATCAGTATAAAAATTATTAAGAAGGTATTTTGTGTTTTTGTACTAATTCTTTGAAGTATGAAGTATTTGAAGTATGTATTTTACATTGAGCTCTTCTCAAACTGAGACTATCTGCATTTCAATATTCAGAAGCTGTGTGGGGCTGGCGTTACATTACTGGACAGTGCAGATCTAGAGCCTTTTGTAACATCCATTCTTATGTCTTCCTCCATTTCTTCTGCACCCCACTCCCTCCTTCCACCAAGGCATTTTCCTTCATTGATGCAGTTAAGTCCAGACAAAATGTACCTGGAGGTCCCAAGTAATGAATGTTCTCATTCAGAATATTAAAGAAATAATGTAGGCATTGGAGTCCGTCTTGGCCTTGAATCTGGCAGTGAAATTCAACATTTTTAACTTTTTCTTAACTTCTCGATTGCCAGCTTCTGAAAGAGGTATGTTAAAATTTCCTTCTATAATTGTGGATTTGTTAGTATACTGCAATTCTGTCCTTTTTTGCTCTACGTATCTTAAAGTTATTATGTGCATATTAGTTCAAACGTCATATATTTCTGAGGAAGATTTTCCTTCTATCACTATGTAGTAACCTTCTATGTGCCTAATAATACATTTTACCTTAAAGTCTATTTTGTCATAGGCAGCAGAGTGGTTCACTGTAAAAGAAACACTGCAGGACTCCCTCTGGGTTCTTGTCAGGAGCATATAAATTGGAGTACACATGGAGATGGTGGAGATGGTCATGAGAGAAAGCAGATTTATTAAGGCCAGCTGAAGGACAGGAGACTGAGGTGTCTTAAATCTGCCTTCCCCAATTTTGAGGACTTTAGGGTTTTTATGGACTCAAACAGGGGAAGATAGTGTGGTTACCATCACCATGGTAAGTATACTCAAGGGTGAGCCTAGCTTTGAAATAACTGTAAACAAGGATAAGGTCAGACTAGTTGTTTTAGTAATTTCAGGAATTAACTTTTGGCTATTCTATAATATATTGGAAATGTAAGGAAAAGCAGCTCTATAGTACATTTTCCATTTCTTTTTTTTTTTTTAATAGGACCTCTTATTGTGCCTTTTTTAAACAAGATTATTTATTTCTCCCCCCACCTCGTTGTTTGTGCTTGCTTTCTGCTCCTTCTGTGCTCTCTGTAAGTGCTAATCTTTTTTTTAGGCAGCACCGGGAACTGAACCTGGGACCTCCATGTGAGAGGGAGGCACCCAATCACTTGAGCCACATCCTCTCCCTGCTTGTTGTGTCTCTTCATTGTGTCATCTCGTTACATCATCTTGTTGTGTCAGCTTGCCATGTCAGCCTATAGCATCAGCTTACTGTCTTGCTTTTCTTCTATAGGAGGCACCAGGAATTGAACCCAGGGCCTCCCATGTGGTAGGCGGATGCCCAACTGCTTGATCCACATCTGCTTCCTCTTTCCATTCTTTTTAACTTTTTAAGCCTTAAATTTTAGGTACATCTCTGAAAAGTTTTCTTGTCTTTTTTCCAAAAATCTAAGTCTGGTCATCTGTTTTTGAATAATGTGATTACTAACAGTTTTTAATTTCTTTCTACTGTCGCATTTTTTTTCCTCTCCTGCCCTCTTTTGAATTCTCCTTAAAAGTTTTTTAATAATTTTTTAAAGATTTATTTATTTATTTATTCCCTATGCCACCCCCTGTTGTTTTGCACTCACTGTCTGCTCTCTGTATGTTCTTCTGTGTTTGCTTGTCTTCTCTTTATATGGCACCAGAAACTGATCCTGGGACCTTCTGCAGTGAGGGAGAGGTACTCAATCTCTTGCGCCACCTCTGCTCCCTGATCTGCTGCATCTCTTATTGTCTGTCCTCTATATCTCTTTTTGTTGCATCATCTTGCTGTGCCAGCTCTCCACGTGTATTAGTCAGCCACAGGGGTGCCTTTTGAAATATACCAAAATTGGTGGGTCTTTATAAAGGGTATTTATTTGGGGTAGAAACTTACAGTTACCAGGCCACAAAGCATAAAGTTCTTCCCTCACCAAAGTCCACGTGTTGGAGCAAGACAGCTGCCAATGTCTCCAGTGTTCAGGCTTCCGGGTTCCTCTGTTCCTGGGGCTGCGTTTCTCTCCAGGCTTAGCTTCTGGTTCCTCCACAAGTTCAGCTGTAGACCATGAGGCTCTCTACACTTTGTGTCTCTCCACAAGGCCAGCTGTAGACTATCGGGCAAACGGCTCACTTGTTTTCTCCTGGAGCGCTTCTCTCCAACATCAGAACTGCTTCTCCAATCTGCTTCTCTCCACTGTTGCCTTTTGTCTAGCCTTTTATACTTGAGACCACGCCCACCGAGGGGTGGGGCTCAACGTCCCACTGACTTGTGGCAGTTAACGCCCTAATCATAACTTAACCATGCCCAGATGAACAGATCAGTTTACAAGCATAATCCAATTTATATTTTTGGGATTCATAATTAAATAAAACTGTCAAACCATTACACGGCGCGAGCCAGCACTCCTGTACCGGCCAGCACTCTGCGCGCGCCAGCACTCCGCGTGGGCCAGCTCTCTGCTCAGGCCAGCTCGCCGCACAGGCCAGCTTGCCTTTCACCAGGAGGCCCCAGGAATCTAACCCTGGACCTCCTATATGGTAGACGGGAGCCCAATCTCTTGAGCCACATCCATTTCCCTCTCCTTAAATTTTTATTTCTTTTCTATTTTTATTGTTTTAGTGTTACCTTTAGAACTTTAATGTATGTACTCACTTAAACTCTGAAATTATTATCTCCTTCCCTCTCCTGAACAAAACTCTTAAAAAGCTTTAATTCTAATTATCCCACCCTATCTCTCCTGTTAAAATTTAAGAGGTTTTGATTGTATATATGTAAGTTGTAGGTATATGATATTCAGTGTTCTATAATTTCAGCTTCTCTATTTGAAAATTTTCATAATAAAAAGTGAAAAGAAAGAAAATCAGCTTTTTTTTCTTGTGCAATTAGGCATCTAGAATAGACAGGAAGGTAAAAACTTTGAGAAACCATGTGATATGTGGCAGTAAAGGACACTGAGCTGGGAGGGCTTTGAAGAACCTTGGGTGGATCAGTGCTGCCTAAAAGCTAGGACAATGAAGAATTCCAAGGATGAAGTGTTGGTTAATATACTGCCAAGTCAGCAGTGATCAAAGAGAATTAATGGTGGCCACTTAGAACCCCAACTCTGTCATCATGTGCTTCTCATGGGAATACATTAAGAACTTTATCTTTGAACCAGCTCTTTGCAACAGCCTTGGAAAGAAAGGGAGTCCATAGCGGCTGCCATAACAAAGAGTGCCAATGATGTGTTACACTATAGGATGATGTAAGCTAGAAGGATGCTTATTGTAAAATCTTAGAAATAATGGGTACTATCTTTACAAGTGGTTTTGACTACATTTTTTATATAGTTATTTATTACCTCTTATTGAGAAATACATTTTTGAAAATGTCCCTTTTTAAAAATCACCTTATACTTCCCTTATGCTTAAGCAGGTCTTCAGTTTAGAGACTTGTTTTGTTGGTGGCTGTGGCATAGGTGAGTCAGAGATGTATATTGTGTTATTAAATAAGATACTGTATATAAGGTACATGAAAACATTTCCAAGGTTAACTAAACTGCATGGTGACTATCTCCCTTTCCTTTCTACCATCCTTTTCTCCTCTAGAATTTTGCTCTGGATTTCTGACCTATTGTGGGAGTGTGGCTTTGTGTTTCAGAAGAATACTTCATCATAGATAAATGGGACCTCCTCAAAATTAACACTTTTGCACCACACAGAACTTTGTGAAAAGGGTGAAAATGGAGCCGACTCAATGGAAGAAAATATTTGGCAATCACATGTCAGATAAGGGTTTAATATCCAGGATATATAAAGAGATCCTACAACTCAACAAGAAAAAGACAACCTGATTAAAAATGGGGGGGGGGGGCAAAAGACATCAATGACATTTGTCCAAAAAATAAATAAAAATGGCAAAAAAAACCCACATGAAAAAAGGTTCAACATCAGTAATGATTACAGAAATACAAATAAAAACTACAGTGAGATATTTCACACCTGTCAGAAGAGCCACTATGAAAAAAAGAACTACAAGTGTTGGAGAGGATGTGGAGAGGTAGGAACATTTATTCACTGTTGATGTGAATGCAGAATGGTACAGCCACTGTGGAGGACTCTTTGGCAGTTCCTAAAGAATTTGAATGTAGACTTGCCCCGTGACCCTGCAATACCACTACTGGGTGTATACCCAGAAGCACTGAGAGCAGTGACACAAACAGACACCTGCACACCAATGGTCATAGTGGCATTATTCACGATTGCCAAAAGTTAGAACAACCCAAGCGTCCATCAACCGATGAATGGATAAACAAACTGTGGTGTGTTCACACAATGGAATATCACGCAGCTGTAAGAAGGAATGAAGTTGTAAAGCATGAAACATGGATGAACCTGAGGACATTGTGTTGAGTGAAGCAAGCCAGACACAAAAGGACAAATATTGTATGATTCCATTACGATGAACTAAATATATTGTGTAACATATTGTATCATTCCATTTATATAAAATGTAAATATAAATTAATTTGTAAAAATGAAATTTGATTAGTGGTTATGAAAGGGCTAGGGAAGGTGTGGAGTTTTTTTTTTGAGTAATGAAATAATTTAAAAAATTTTAAAAAACAATTTATTGAAGTATATCATTCATACATGGACATACATAAACTATAAGTGTTCAGTAAACATGATCTTACAAAACAAACATGCATAACATCATACAGGGCTCCCACGCATCACCCCTCCCCCACAAACACCCTGCATTTTTGTGAAACATTTGTTAATAAATCATGAAAGAGCATCATCAAAGTATTACTACTAACTATAGTCCGTATCTTCCTCCCCTATACATTTTTAAAAGAATTTATTTATTTACTTTTATCCATTTTTACACCCCCCCCCCCATTTGTGCTGTTTCTGTGTCCATTTGCTGGACAACTCTCTGTGTCTGTTCCCTGCCCTCTCTTCTCATCCTTCTCCTCCTGTCTTCACAGGGATTCAATCCTCAGAATGTCTGATGTGGGAGAGGCATCCTACTGCCTGCGCCACCTTAGTTCCTGGTTTTTCAGTGCATCTCATTTTGGCTCTCCCTTTTGTCACTCTCCTGTTACGTCATCATCTTGCTATGTGACTCATGGGGCCTGATGGCACACCTGCGCACTGGAGGATTTCTCTGCCTGCTGGGTGGGGAACTCATCAGAGGAGGCAAGACCTCTGGTTAGATGGCTATGGCAGTAATCCAGATGATAGGTGTTGGTGATTAGAACTAAGGTCGCAGCAGTGGGAATAGAGAATGCAAGACAGATTAAGAGATATTAAGAAGTTAGAATTGAAAAGACTTGGTGACTGATTAGGTGTGAAAAGTAATGTAAAGATAAGAGTAAAGGTAGACCCCAAGAATTTTAGCTCAGGTTACTGAGGTATGGAACCAGGAAGAGTGAGCAGGATTGGTGGCAAGGATGGGTGGAAGGCACTTGGGGCCCCTCCAAGTCTGGAGTTCAAGAGTGAGCACTTGCTATGTGTGGAAACTTTGGGAGTTCTCAGCATTCAGATGGGAGGGGATGTGAAAGCACCTGGGAAAATCGGCTGGGATGGGAAGATGGCCGAAGCATTCTGTGGGGTATCAGTAACTAAAGGGCAAGCACAGGGTGAGAAACCTACCGGCAGTGAGATGGAGGGACCAGAGAGGGGCCAGGAAAACCTAGGAGTGAGGGAAGCCAAGGAAGAATCATTTTCAGATGGAGGAAATAAGTCAACAGAGCCAAACGTGGTAAAGGACCAAAAAGTGAACATCTATTTCACAGGAGGTGTGTAAAGTCGTTGAGAAGAATTTTAGAGGAAAGGATAATGCTAGTTACAGTGGGTTCAGAGGAAACTGGATGGAAGAACAAGAGGAAAAAATCTAGACAATTTTCCTAAGAGGTTTGTCTGTAACAGGGAAGAGAGCTATAAGGCAAATTTAGAGGGAAATGTGGGATCCAGGGAGGGTGTTTCTTGTTGTGTTTCTAAAACAGGAGAATGTTTACTAGTTACTCTGTTTTATTTCTTTTCACAGTTCATATGCCTTGCAAAGTTTGTCATGTTAACCATTTGTGATCTGATCTTGGGACTTGTTAAGAAAATGCAAATGACAGCAGTGACTTCCATCACCACTTACAATTCTACCAACCAGTATGTCAAACCCTACAGGTTAAGGGCAATCCTGCCCTTCAGATACCAGCTGCAATTTTAGGGGTTCCCAAGCCACCTTTACTACTGACCAACTGGTTAAAATAAAGAGGTTCTCAGGACACCTCAATAATTTGCTAGAATGTCTCTCAAAACTCACTGAAAGCACTGTACTTACAATGATACTTTTATTATAGCAAAATGATACAAATAAAAAGAAGCCAAAAGAAGAGATGCCCTAGACTGGCATCAATATCCAGGTCCTGGAAAAAATCATGACAAGTTAAAATACAATACATTAGATTCCCAAAAAGTACAGTAAAATAAACACTTTCATTACAGGAAATGTATGACACAAATGATATAAAATTAAAAATAATAAAAGGTGACAGAGGTTATCTAAGATACAAGTGACACTTTATTTTTAAAAATTTTATTAAAGTTTATCATGCATACATGAACATACATCTACAAGTGAATAAGTAAAAGTTGTGAATTTACAAAACATGCATAACATCACAGAGGGTTCCCATCACCCCACCACCAATTCCTTGCATTATTGTGAATTATTTGTTACAAATTTTGAGGGCATAGTCAAGATATTACTACTAACTATAGTCCATATCTTATATTTGGAGTATCCCCTACAACCAGGGTCCACAGGTCCAGGCTGCAGAATGGCAGCTGGAAGCAGACCCTAAGCTCTGGCCATGGGAATCTGAGACAATCTGCCCGTGATGTTGACATGGCCTCGGATACACCCCACGCAGCCTAACACAACTACAGCGCTGGAACTGGTAAAGGACAGTGATTTCCAGGGAAGAATTTTAAATAAGATGCACACGGACAGGCCATAGAAAATATGCCAAGGTAAATTTGGTACATAATTGTTTGTGTCCACTTGATATTCACACAAACCTAGTGCGGTTAGTTCACTGTCCTGCCGTGGACTCAGTATGGCATGTAGTTATTCTGGTGGTCACCGCGTCTCTGGCTCTTCCCATAATTGGTACTACCTTGACCATAGTAGTAACCGAGGTGGTGGCTGTCAAAGCCATAGGGTGAACAGTCGTAGATGCTGTAGCTGGGCCTGTAGCCCTGTTGGTAGCCGTAGCCCTGGTTCCACCCCTGACTCTGACCTCCAGGACCTCCACTTCCTTTGCCTCCGTCATTGTCTTGGTTTCTTCGGTTCCCACGGTTGCGTTTTCTGTGGCCCCCAGAGCCACACTGCTGCTGCTCGTAGATTTCTTTGGGCTGGGCCACCTTGATTTCACACTTGCTTCCATTAACAGTGTGGAACTTTTTCTCCAGAACCTTCTTCACAGGTTCCTTCTCTTTAAAGGTGATGAAAACAAAGCCCCGTCTTTTGTTTGACTTTGGATGCATGGGCAGCTCGATAGCCTCGATCTCCCCAAACTCGCCAAAGTATTCCCTGATCTTCTCCTCAGTGACTTCGGGATACACACCCCCCACAAATATTTTCTTCACTGGATCCTTCTGCATGGCCTTGGCCTTTTTGGGGTCAATAACACGGCCATCCAGCCTGTGCTCCTTCTGGACTAGGGCCTTATCCATACTGGCTGCATCTTTGAAGAGGATAAACCCAAACCCTCTTGACCGTCCAGTGTTGGGATCCATTATTATTGTAGAGTCAACAACCTCTCCAAACCTGGTAAAATAGTCTTTTAGATCATTTTTGCTGGTATCCCAGCTCAGGCCACCAACAAACATTTTTCCCGCATCCTCCTGGTTCTTGCTGGGGTTGATCTGGTCGCCATCTTGGTGGTTCTTGCCGGGGTTGATCTGGCCGCCGTCCTCCGGGTTCTTGCCGGGATTGATCTGGTCGCCCTCGGCGCGGTGCTGGTTCCCAGCCATGGGCGCCGCGGTCCCAGCTCCGGCCTCCGCCCGGGTGCCGACCACAGACGGCGACTCGCTGCCAGGGGCGGCCTGGTCTCGGTTTACGTCGTCTCCACAGGTTGCTCCTCACCCGCTTCCGACATGCTGGGCCTCTGCCCAGCGTCTCCACGCCTCAGGCGACGCCGGGGGCTGCTCGTCCGCACTCGCAGGGGAAGGCACTGCAGGCTCGGCCACGCTCCAGCTCTGGCCGCCCGGGCCTTGCCTCGGTCCGCCTACGGAGCCGCTCCTACCTCGATTCCTCCTCCTTGGCCGCCAGGGATCAGAACCAGCCGACCCACAGCTTCGCTTCGGCCCGCACGTTGCTTCTTCCGCCCCGAGTTTCTGTTGGGATTTTATTAAGTAGATAACGATTGATGGAATCAGTGCCCACGTGGCTGAACGCAGTCCCCAAGCTCCTTCTCCACCAATGAGGTGGGGAGGTCAGGCTGATTGATGTGTTTCAAAGCACCCACCCTGCGTTATCTCATAGCATAAACCACTCAGCTATGCCCCAGGGCCAATCATGAATTCCTATCCCAGGAAATCCCAAAGATTTAGAGGATAACTCCCAGAACTGAGGCCAAAGAACAGCCAAGTTCTTTATTTTCCTCATAAAGTATTCCAGTAATAGTGTTTATCAGTAAGTTCTAGTACCAAAGTGTTAAATAACAGAGAAAACTGCGTACGTGGGATGGGGTATATGGCAACCCAACTTTCTGCATGGGTTTCTATAAACTTACAACTCAATTTTTAAAAAAAGTATTGGGGGTGTGGATGTGGCTCTGGCAGTTGGGTGCCAGCCTCCCACATGGGAGGTCCCAGTTTGGTTCTGGTGCCTCCTAAATAAGAGGAAAAAACATGAACAGACAACAAGCAAAAAAAAACAACAACAAAACAAAACAAAAAAATGAGCAGAAAGAGCAAAAACAAGGAGCAACACAATGAGCAGACAACCAGAAAAAAAACAAAAAAAAACCCAAAAAAACCAAGGAGCAACCAAACAAAGGAGTTATCTGAGGGTGGGGTGGGGAATGCTGGTCCCAAAAATCTTTTTAAAAGATCCTTTCTGGAACTGATGGACATGAGACTTGGAATGTGGACCTTCCTTCTGAAAGACGCCAAGCCACAACTTTAGATCTCCCCACCGGAACTCTTCTGTTGGCAAGCAGAAGGGACTTTCCTTAGGGCCCAGCCTCAGGGGCTCTTCAAACCAGGGCATGGGTGACAAAGTGCTGCCCACTCCATGAAAAGGACAATAATGTCTTTTAGCATTATTTTTTACAAAGACAGTGCTTTTTTTGACATTTATATTCAGGTAACATGCATTTTTCAAGACTGTAACCAAGGGTTAAGAATTAACAAATAATTGTGTTTACGGAATCATTATTTCAATGCCTTTAACTCCCTTTCGAAGGCTAGTATCTGAAATTACTCAAACTGACTAGACAGACCTCACCCTTTTTTGTAACTCACTCTTGTTCTGTATCCCCCATCCCCAGATGACTTGATCTCTGATAATGATTTTCTGATTGTCATAACGTTGTGACTCACCCTGGTTTTGTACCCACCCTGCATCCTGTTCAGCCACTCAGTGTTTATTAATGAAGGAATCTGAGCCAGACCCACCCCAATTGCTCATTAGCATAAACTGCTAAACCTGGATATTATAAAATTATCAAGATTACTGCAGTTCCAAGAGGCATTTTTGCAGAGCTGTGAGGCCACTGACCTCTTTTACTATGTGCAGTCAATAACTCTATCTTTGAAACCCCATATCCCAGGTATTGGTCTTTATTTATTTATTTATTTATTTATTTATTTATTTTTAAGATTTATTTT
>PVKH010043632.1:0-10615 GCA_004027955.1 Chaetophractus vellerosus | reverse complement strand
TACATATGGACATGCACATGTATGTATATACAAATACATACCTACACATGAACTTACATATACATGTCCTTTTATTCATACCCCTAATTCCCTTTTCACAATAAAGGCAATAATATATTTTCCCAATGTCCTCTATAATTTTTTCTACTTCATCTCTCCCTTTTTCAGGATGAATGCTTTGTTCTCCATAGTACATACTACAAATCTCAAATATCTAGTATTCCTGGTTCTTATCCACACTTAGCTACTAGGGGTATATGCCTGTCTTGAAATGCTGTGTGTTTAGGTGGAGCCGGTGTCTTTTACTGTATTGCTGTGGGTTGGTGGAGCAGGTTTTTAAAGCACTTTTGTTGTCACACATCATAGTCTATCCAAAGTGTGCAATCACTGGGAATGGGTCTCAATATAATCAGAATTGTGGGTCCATCATCACAATAAATTTTAGGACATTTTCATTACTCTGAAAAGGAAAATCCCATAACCCCCAACAGTTACCTCTCAATCCATCATTCCCCAGCCCTACACAATTGCTAATATGATTCTGTGTCTATAGATTTATTTATATTGACATTTTAAATAAATAGGTGTTTTCCAGTTGTAGTACTTTGTGTCTGGTTTCTTTTCTATAACAAAATGTTTTTATCATGGTGATTTAATTAGAGAAGTTGTAGGTTTATACAAAATCATGAAAAATACAACATTCCCATGTAACCCCCTATTTTTGACACTTTGCATTGCTGTGGTACCTTTGGTGCCATGGAGGAACAATATTAAAATATTACTGCTAATGAAAGCCCATAGCTTGCATTAGTTATATTTTCCCCATATTCCACCCTATTCTTAGTACTTGTAATAGTGATGTGCATTCCTTGTATTTATACTATGAACAGCAGTCATCATCCACTAGATGGTTCACTGTACTATAAATGTTTTATCCTCTAGCTTTCCTTCTAGTTATATATGACCCAAATTTTGCCCTTTAAACATATTTACACACAGAATTCATTGTTGTCAATTACACACACAATAATATGCTACCATCACCTCTTTCCATTTCTAAACATTTGCAATCAGCATAATGAAAAATGGTTCACAAATTAAGCATCAGCTCCCCATTTTCACACTGCTTCCATCTTCAGGTAATTGATATAGTAGATTATAACCCTATGAGTTAGCTTTTTATAATTCATTGATACTAGAGAAATCATAATATACTTGTCTTTTTGTGCCTGGCTTATTTCACAAAATTCCATAATGTGACATGAATAAGAACTTCATTCTTTCTTACATCCAAATTGCATTCCTTTGCATGTACATATCACATTTTACTTATCCATTCATTAGTTGATGGACATATGTTGACATCTTTTGTTAATTGTGAATAAAGCCAGTATGAACATCAGTGAGTAAATGTCTGTTCATGTCCCATCTTTCAATTCATCTGAGTATGTACATAGTAGTGTGATTCCCAGATCATATACCAGTTCTATGCTTAGCTTCCTAGGAAATGCTAAACTCTCTTCCATAGTGGCTACTCCAGTTTAAATTGCCCCCAGGAGTGAATGACTGTCCCTCTTTCTCCACATCCCTTCCAACAAATGCAATTTTCTGGGGATTTGTGTTTGTTTGTTTTTATAGTGGCCTTTCTAGTAGGTGTGTTATGATATCTCATTGTGGATTTGATTTGCATTTGTCTGACAGCTAGTTGTGGACAGTACCTTTTCATGTGCTTTTAGGCCATTTGTGTTGCTTTTTGGGAAAATGACTTCTTCAGTCTTCTGCCCATTTTGCCATTTTGTTTGTCTTTTTATACTTGAGTTGTAGAATTGATTTATATATTTTGCAGAGTAAACCCTTATTAGGTATGTGGTTTCCAAGTATTTCTTCCATTCTGCAGGCTGCTTTCTTAACCAGTCTTTTAAGGACAAATGATTTGGTTGTGAGGTTCTATTTATCTCTTTTTTCTTTCATTGCACATGCTTTGAGTGTAAATAACAAACCTTTGCCCAGCCCAAGCTCTGATGTTGCTTCCCCACATTTTCTTCCAGGAATTTTATGGTCCTGGCACTTATCTTTAGATCTCTGATCATTTTCAGTTAATTTTTCAATAAGGTATGAGGTAGGTTTAAGGTCTAAAGGGTGGACAGGCAGCTGGTTTAAAGGGAGAAAGTTTTTGGCTGTCACAGATCTGATAGAGTTTAATATCCATGATTTATTAAGGGATTGTACAAACCAACAATAAAACAACAAATGACCCAATTAAAAATGGGCAAAGACTTTATTAAACAAATGATCAAAGTTTCCACACACATGCACAGTGTTGATAATAGGAAAGCAGTGTGTATATGGGAGGTTATATTGGAACTCTCTATTTTTTGCATGGTTTTCCAGTACAACTTCTCTACTTAAAATGATTTTCATCCTGAAAATGGATAATAGATTATGTTAAATTTAGATCTGTTAAGGCAATGAAAACTGTTGTCTATGCCATAGGTAACTATTAAAAAATATGAAAACAATGCAGATCTTCTAAATAAATAGAAGAGAGAAGATTGAATAAAAACTATGCATGCTAAAGAAGTCATTCAGGAGAAAAATAACACTGTTGAACAGTGAGGACAAATAGAATCTGCAGAGAAAGAAGGAAGATTGAATTTAAACTTGAACAGTAATTATATTCATATAAGTGTTCCACATATTCAAAATTTTCAATGGGGTTTTCTTAAAAAACCCAATGTGTTTCATTTTAAACCCCATCTAAGGAGTAGGGGATATAGATGAAATGGTTTGAGTGCCTGTTTCCTATGTATGAGGACCTGGGTTCAATCCTGCATGCCTCATAAAAAATCATCCAAGAAAAAATAGCAAGTTTGGAAATAAAATATGGATTTTATATAACCATGGAAAAACACCAATATCAGCAAATTTTGTGTCAGTATGACAACAGCAAATACAACAAACATTAAGGAAAAACTACCAGAAATGCATTGTCCTTTCTTAATGCGAAAATGTTTAAATTACTGGAAAAACATAGCAAATTAAAATTCATGTACACCTACTTGCTGGCTTTCATAAACTGACAGAATTGCAACATGGAAGAGGTAAACCCTAATGCTACTGGAGATTTTGGAGCTACTCTCTCAGCAAAATTATCAACAATGATATTGGCTATTTCATTATCATGAATAAATTTTACTTAATGCATATATAATGCATATGTTTACTTAAGGCATATATATAAAACACTGCAAACAGGAAAATACACTTCTTTTTCATGAATTAAGAAATTGTAGGTTGTGAATATTCTTGATGTCCTGATTTTGTGATAATCAGGGTAGGCTAAACATTCACTATATTAGAAACCATACATGAGTCCCCACACTTAGTTTTTCTCTCTAGATCTGGTTTTTAGAATGCTGATGATAAACCAAGCCTGATTTATTATATGACCATCCTATATGGGAAATGTAACTCTAGGTATCTTTGGTAAACTTTAAGAGATATAGCAGGGGGCAGATGTGGCTCAAATGGTTGGGTATCCATTTCCCATGTGGAGGGACCTGGGTTTGATCCCCAGAACCTCCCAATAAAATATAGAAAAATATAGAAGGTGGGCAGGTGCACTGTCAGGCCCCACCAGTGGGTGAGCCATCTGGCTCTGTGAGTGGGTTAGCCCCTGGGCCCTGGGAGTGGGTAAGGCATCGGGCCCCATGAGTAGGTGAGCCCCCAGGCCCTGTGAGTTGGTGAGTCATCTGGCCCTGCCAAACCAAGTGGCAAGAAGATGACATGGGAGAGAGACTCAGGGGAGAGCCAAGATGAGATGTGGTGAATAACCAGGAACTGAGGTGGTGCAGGTGGCAGAATGCCTCTCTCCCACATCAGAGGTTTCCAGGATCAAATCCAGGTGAAGACAGGAGGAGAAGGAAAAGTGGAGCAAGCAGGAAACAGACACAGATAATTGTCCAATGAATGGATATAAAAACAACAAAAATGGGGGAGGGGTTAAAATGGATAAAAAGTAAACATATTAAAAATAAATGTAAAGATGTGCAAAAAATAATACATTAACAATAAAAAATGAAATTGTAGGCTGAGACAGGAGAAGCAGGATATTATGAGGCAGACATGGTCATCCTCTCAGAGATGAAGTTGGCTCTAACCAGGGAAGAAAGGAGAAGGCAACGGAGAAGAGGTCAGATAAGCACAGGATGTGAAGAATGGATGTGGCTTGGGAGGAAAGAAGTCAAGAAGGGCCACAAAGCTTTAGCCTGAACACCTACCAAGATGGAACCACTGTACATGAAAAGGGAGAGAACAAGGAGGAGGTCCCTATCAATTATCTTGATAGGGTAATTGGATACTGTAGGGGAAGGGGATAAAAGTTTTGAAAAAATTGATGTTATTCAGTTAAGATCAATACATTTAACTATATTTAAATTTTACATCAATTTTAAACAAACAATAAGAGAGAAAGAGAAGTCTGCTCATAAAAGTATAATGGAGATAAGAACATTTTATTTTCATTATCTTTTCCCCACTGACCACCTCATTGAGGAACAGCTGGGCTGTCAGTTGCTTGTGGATTCCAGGCAGAATGTTGGGGAGTTCTCTGGGATTTGTTGTGGATACAGGTTTACTGGGCAGAGTCCTGTGGTGGCATCAGTCCCATGGAGGGCCTGTAGCACTCTGTGGAGCTTGTCTTTTGGGTGATCCTGGGGAAGCTTTGAGAGGTGGTGATGGAGCAAAATGACACTACTCCATACCTCACATTCCACAGCCTCCAGTGGGACTCAGGGGCATTTCAATCTTTCTTCAGCATTTTGGTGAGTCTCCTATTGTTCAGACTTGAGCAGTCTGTTAGAAGCTGACTTTATCTAAGATGTGAAAAGCAGCTTGCAGACACACTAAACTACTGTGACTGACAAGAAATTTCAACTTCTTGATAAGATGAGTGGTGCTCACAAAAGGTGTGTAGAGACTAAGACATCTTTAGGGGATGCTAGGCTAGAGAAAAGAAAGGAGACATTGGCCTGTAATTTTCTTTTCTTGTAGTGTCTTTATCTAGCTTTTGTATTCAGATCATGTTGGCTTCATAAAATATATTGGGTAATTTTACCTCCTCTTTAATTTTTTGGAAGATTTTTTAAAAAGATTTATTATTTATTATATATCCCCCTCTTTCTGCTTGTTCTTGCTCTGTTCATTTTTGTGTTCCTCTGTGTCTGCTTGTCTCCCCCAGCTGCGGCATCCTGCCAAGTCAGCTCACTGCACGGCAGCCTGCCTGCCTGCGGTGGCTTGACCTGCCCGCAGCGGCTTGCCTTCTGGAGGCGGTCTGCCTGCTCAAGGAGGCCCCAGGAACCAAAGGCGGGGCCTCCCATGTGGTAAACCAGAGCCCTACCAATTGAGCTACAGCTGGTTCCCTGGAAGATTTTAAATAAGACTTATGTTAATTCTTTTCAAAATGCTTGGCAGAATTCACTTATGAATCCATCTCGTCCTGAACTTTTCTTTGTTTGGAGATTTTTGATAATGGATTCAATTTCTTTAAATGTGATTGGTTTCTGAAGTTCTTGTATTTTTTGTAGCACCAGTGTAGGTTGTTTGTGAATTTCTAGGAATATGCCCATTTCATCTAAGTTGTTTAGTTTATTGGCATACATTTTCTCATAATATGCTATTATCATCCTTTTCATTTCTGTGGGGTCAGCCATAATTTCCCCTCTTTCATTTCTGGTTGTATTTATTTGCATCTTCTCTCTTTTACCTTTATTAATCTAGCTAGGGATTTGTCATTTTTATTGATCTTCTCAAAGAACCAGCTTTTTTTTCTCTATTTGTTGTTGCTGTTGTTCTCAATTTGATATATTTCTGCTCTAATCATTTTTATTTTTTCCCTTATTCTTGCCTTGAGGTTGGTTAGTTGTTCTTTTCCTAGTTCCTCCATTTCAGTTAAATCTTCAAATTTCACTCTTTCTTCTTTTTAAATATAGGCATTATGGCTATAAATTACCCTCTCAAGAGTGCCTTCATGTGAATGTATCCCATAAGTTTGGATAAGTTGTCTTCTTGTTTTCATTTGTCTCAATATATTTACTGCTTTCACTTGCAATTTTTTCTTTGACCCATTGATTATTTAAAAGCGTGTTGTTCAGCATCCATGCATTTGTGGATTTACCTCTTTCCTGTTTATTACTGACTTCCAGTTTCATTCCATTATGATCTGAAAAAATGCTTTGTATAATTTCAATCTTTTTATATTTATGAAGAGCTCCATTGTGCCTGAACTTGCGGCCTATCCTGGAGAAAGAGCCATGGGCACTTGAGAGGAATGTATAACTCGCTGACATTAGGTGCATCATTCTGTATGTCTTTTAAGTCTAACTCCTTTATCATATTGTTCAAGTTCTCTGTCTCTTCTATCTAGTTGTACTCTACAATGATGTGAGTGGTGTGTTGAAATCTTCAAAGATTATTGTAGAGATGTCTATTTCTCCCTTCAGTTTTGCCAGAGTTTGCCTTAAGTATTTTGGGACACCTTGGTTAGTGCATAGACATTTGTGACTGGTATATCTTCTTAGTGGATTGTCTCTTTTATTAATATATAATGGTTTTCTGTAATGCTTATAACTTTTTTGCATTTAAAGTCTGTTTTGTCTTATATTAGTATAGTTACATCTGCTCTTTTTGGTTAGTATTTGGGTGGAGTATCTTTTTCCACTCTCAGCCCTTTCATTTCCTGGGTCTAAGTTGAGACTCTTGTACAAAACTGCATATGGAAGGCTCATTTTTAAAATTCATTCTGTCCACCTATATCTTTTGATAGGGATGTTTAATCAATTCACATTCAGTGATAATACTGTAAATGCATTATTTCCTTCCATCATTTTATTCTTTGGTTTTGTATGTCATATCATACTTTCATCTTTTTACTCTTTTTTATCCTTTCTGCTGTTCTTTCTTCTATACTCTCCTCTGAGCCTCTCTCTACTGTGATTTTCTTACAGGCTCTAATGCTTACTTTAGTATTTCCTGCAACCTGTATTCTTTTTTATGAACTCTCTTAGTTTCTGTTTGTTTCTGAATATTTTAAACTCACCTTCATATTTGAAGAAAAATTTGGTTGGATAAAGAATTCTCAGCTGGCAGTTTTTTCTTTCAGTATCCTAATTATATCATACTACTGTCTTCTTGCCTCCATGGTTTCTGATGGGAAATCCACACTAAGTCTACTGGGAATCCTCTGTATGTGATGGTTTGTTTCCACCTTGCTGCTTTCAGAATTTTCTCTTTATCTTTGACATTTGACATTCTGAGTAGTATGTGTACTGGAGTAGGTCTATTCAGATTTTTTCTGTTTGGGGTATGGTGTACTTTTTGGACATATAACCTCATTTCTTTCATGAGGAAATAATTTTCAGCTATTATTCCTCAAATACATTCTCTGCTCCTATTCTGTTTCCTTGTCCTTCTGGAACTCCCATGACAAGTATATTGTTGCATTTTACGATGTCATTCAACTCCCTGAGCCCATGCTCAATTTTTTCCTTCTTTTCACTCTGTTCTTTTCTCTCTTCAATTCCATCTATTTTGTCTTCAGTATCACTTATTCTTTCTTCTACCATTTTGAGTCTGCTGTTGTATGCCTCTAATGTGTTTTGATATCACCTATTTTGTCTTTCATTCCTATAGGCTCTGTTACTTCCCTATTCAGGTTTTCAGATTGTTTTTTATGCTCATTCAATGTTTATCTGTTTAGCCATATTGCCTTTCAACTCATTCATTTGATTTTGGAAATTTGTATGCACCTCCTTAATTAGTTGTTTCAAATCCTGCATCTCTTCTGGGACTTTGATATATTCCTTTTCTTGGGCCATGCCTTCCATTTTTTTAGTACAACTGGTAAGTTTTTGCTGTTATCTAGGCATCCAATTAGGATGGTAATTTACTCAGATGCTCAATTTCTCTCTCTTTAGTAGGAATTTAGTGGTGGGCAGCTGTGTGTTACTGCTGCTCTTTGACTCTTGGTTCAGCTTGATTCATTATAATTTTCCCTGTTAGTTGCTCAAACTGGGTCTCTAGACCCATTAATGAGTTGCAGACCCACTCCCTAGGGCCTTGGTGACAGCGTCTGTAAAGCCAGAAAAAACTTATTTACTTTTAATTTTCTCATGTGCACTTCCTTGGTCTGCCAGCAGATGGCACACTTTGACAGCATTACAAAGGACAGCCTGGAGCTCTCCAGAACACCCTGACAGTCCCACACAGGGGAACTCAGACCTTTGTCCATCTCTACTGGTGCTGTGCAGTGCACCCTTGCCACCCTGTGATCCATATCCTTCCTGATAAAGTGCACCCTGATTGTCTGGAGCCACCTGGTGGACACATTTGTATCATTTTGTATCATTTCCCAGGATTTCCAGCCACAGCAGCCTGGGATGGGATACTGTCCCTGGACATGGGTGCTTTCCAGGAAGCCAGCAGCAAGGGAACTATCATCTGGGCATCCCCCAGGCACTAGCTCTGAAGCCATTCCTTGAGGAGAGGGACAGCAGATACACAAGAAGGTAGCCATGACTCTCTCCAGGGCATTCACTGTATCCCCATGGTGTATTGCAATCCCTGGTCCTCTTCAAACTGCCAGCACCAACTTGGGTCATTGAGGGTGGGCAGGGAAGTTTGTCCTGTGCCCAGACACATTTCTACCTGGGCCCCAGTCATTGGACCTTCAGGTCCCAAATCTCTCCTCATCCCACTTGAGAGTTGGAGATGAGTCAGGCCAAGGCATGATCCTTATGGGGCTTTGTCATTGAGAAGTGCCTCAGGGAATTTCAAAATCACCGTGTGGCAAGTGACAAGACCAGATGTCTGTGGAGGCCCAGGGAGGGCATCTACAAGTTGTCCAGGCCTTGCTCCAACTACTCTCATTTATGTGGCCTGAGAGGCACCAGGATGAGACTGGCCCAGAGTGGGGCAGGAGGGGCACCCTTGTGATGGTGTGTTCCAGATCCATCCTGCTGCCCTTGGTGATCATGCTTGAGGACAATTTGATGGTGCATCTCTATCATTTCGCTTTCCTGAGCTCCAAGTAACACCAGTATGTGAGACAGACATTCACTGGCCACAAAGATGGGATCATCCTCATCATGGACCCTTTGGGTCAGTCTTGCAAGAAAGATTGCTCTAGTTATTGGAAGGTGGCTTAGGATACCAGTTTCCCAGGTGCTGTCCCACCTCAGCCTGTAGCCACAGATCTGAGTCTTGTGGCACTTAGATGGATCTCCTCTCCTTCCTGTTTGGACCAAGTACACCTCTTCATACAGTGCACCTCCTGCATCCAGTCTACGAGTACTTCCTGGAGGTTCATGAAGGGCTTTGGCCCTGCAAATCCCATTTGCAGTGTTTTCGGCAGAAAATGGGAACATTTGCAAATATTTGTTGGCTAAACAACACACACTTAAACAGTATGTGGGCCAAAGGAAAAAATGGCAAGAAAAATCAGTAAACATCTCAAGATGAATGAAAACAAGAACACAACATAAAAAAATTATGGGATGCATAAGAAGGAAATGTATAACCCTTAATGCATATATTTAAAAAGAAGAAAGATCTAAAATCAAAGGTTTAGTTCTCTCTGCACTTAGAGAAGAGGCAGAAATGGCCTGGAAAAAATCAATGTTAGACCATGACTAGAAGCAGCAATGCCACTGTCAGTGCCCTCCAAACCCATGAGCAGAAATTGAAACTTAGCCTAGTATTATATATGTCCTAAGAGTTACCTCCTGAAAGACTCCTTGTTATTCAAATATGGCCTCTCTCTAAGTCAAACTCAGCATGTAAATTCACTACCTTCAACCTAGCATGGGACATGACTCCTAGGGATGAGCCTTTATGGCACTAAAGGATTATTCCAAAGCACCAACTATTAGGTGGGTGGAAAAGTAACTGCAGTTTTGGACCATGAATTTTAAATCATTATAACTAGGCTCAAACATCTTTATTAATCAAAATAGGAACCATTACAATCAATGCATTTTTGCCAATGATAAATAAGTTTGATTACTCCTGTAGCATAAAAACCCATGCTTTGGGATTCAATGAACAATTGGAAAGCATTTTCTGCATCTTACTGGTTGTGGAAGCATTTTCTTTGCAAAAAGTTTTTGAGATGCTTGAAGAAGTACTTGGTTGGTGAAAGGTTAGGTGAGTATGGCAGATGAGGCAAAATTTCATAGCCCAATTCATTCAAGTTATGAAGTGTTGGTTGTGTGATGTGCAGTTGGGCATTGTCATGAAGAAAAATTGGGCCTATTCTGTTGATCAATGATGGCTGCAGGCATTGCAGTTTTGTGTGGATCTCATCAATTTACTGAGCATATTTATCAGATGTAATAGTTTTTCTGGGATTCAGAAAGCTGTTGTGGATCAGACCAGCAGCAGACCACCAAACACTGACCATGACCTTTTTTGGGGGGCAAGTTTGGCTTTAGGAAGTGCTTTGGAGCTTCTCCTCAGTCCAACCACTGAGCTGGTCATTGCTGGTTTTTGTATAAAATCTACTTTTTGTTGCACATCACAATCCAAGAAACGGCTCATTGTTGAATAAAATAAGAGAAGA
>PVKH010043631.1:0-10698 GCA_004027955.1 Chaetophractus vellerosus | reverse complement strand
TTGTGCAAAATGCCCTTTCACCCCTTGCCCCTCAAATCTTCACTGAAATCTGCTAGAAGTTCCTTACGTCTGCTATGGGTGATTCGCCCCAGGATTCAGTGGAGCACTGAGATCTGTGCAGGACCCTGGGCTAGTCTAGGTGACCCCTTTGTGCAAATTAGAAAAGGTCAACTCTTCAGATGAAACAAATTACAAGATGCTGTGCCCTCTGGGTGGGGAAATGACCTAAAATGCCCCTTCCTCTGGGCTTTCCTTGGTGATCTGAGTTGGAGCTGGATTTCGGCCCACTTCGCCCGTGGATGGCACACCTGTGTACAGGGTTCGGTCTAGGTCTATGTCCAGGTAAACAGCTGCCCTTCTTTTCAGTCCAGACTGATGGGGAGAAGAAATAGCACAAACAATGAGCCCCAAAGCAAAGAAACCTATCAAAGTATAAGCTCTCCAAAGTTAGCAGGAAAAAAATGTGCAGGCTGTGGGACGGGGGATTCAGACAATTTTATCTAAATCTTAGCAGGCACCTGATTATATATGTCAACTTCTGCTTCCTGTCTCCAGGGTTTACTTAATCTTGCCAAATTGTATGTTATTCAAGGAATAAAATCTCAGGAAGACCCTCATCTATCACTGTTCACCACTTCTAACAATTGGATTAAAGAAATTAATCAAAATTAACTAACTTGGGGCATGCCTGCCTTTGATTTTTCTGGAATCATCCTCTTCTCTCCACAGCTGGGTGTCCACCCCTCTCTGCCAGGCAGCGGCTCCAGCTCTCATGGGCCCACATATAGCAGGGACCCCACACGCTGCCTCTGCACACTCCACACTTTGTTTAAAGGAGAACCGTATGGCGGGTCCAGGTGAAGGTCCCCTGAAAGCAAAACAAGGTGTGCAGGAAGAGAAAATAAATACGGAGAAAGAGACAAGAGTAACAAGTCTGGGAAGGAATGGGGATTCATTCGCAGCTACTGGTGGGAAGTATGGCCTGAAACACAAATGGGGAAGAAAGTCCCTCACCCAGTCTGTGTCCCAGGTCAGACCAAGGGTGTTTTCTTGGGCTGCGGAGCCTGAGCCGTCTCTTATGGCCAGGCTTCGGGCAGCAGGAGCTTTCCTGCCTTTTTACACTCCAGCACCTGAGTGCCAGGGAGAAGCTAGGGAGGGTGGCGCTGAGTCGAGTTTCGTGGTGGGAGGACAGCTAGTGCCATGGGAAAAGAAGTTTAACTCCAGAGGTGAATTAATCACGAGTGTGGCAGGAATCGGAAGGGCAAAGGGAAAGATGATCAAAGCCTCAGGTGACGAGAGGAAATGCTCTGGGCTGTACTTGGGAGAGTAAACTGAGGAGGGACCTGAGGTCCTGCTGAACCCCTCTGGGGGTTCTTCAGACGTGCATTTGGAACAATAAAGCTTGCCGTGGCTGGGCACTGAGAAGATTAGGGTCGAGGGCAAGAGTAAAGAGCAATCAGTCAATTGGTCTATTGAGGGTGTAGGGTATCAAGGTATATTCATTTCCTAAGGCTGCCATGACCAATTACCACAAACAACAGGAATTAAAACAAACAACAGGAATTTATTTGCTTGCAGTTCTGGAGCCCGAAGTCTCTCTTCCGTGGCCCTGGGAAAGAATCCTTCCTTGCCTCTTCCTAGCTTCCGAGGTCCCTGACAATCCTTGGCATTCTTGGCTTGTACTGCATCACCCCAGGCTTTGCCTCCACCCTCACGTGGCCTTTCACCGGCATGTCTCTGTGTGTCTGTGTCCCTTCTCCTTTTCTTTAAAAGACACCAGTTATGGGTCCACCTTACTCCATTATGAACTATGCTTTTTTTTTTTTTTTAACTTTTTTGTTTTGAAATACTTTCAAACTTAAAGGACAATTACAAAAATAATACAATTCCCATACAGAGAACTCCAAATACTCCTATCCCCCGAGATACCCAGATCCATTTTAATATTTTGCCACATTTTCCATATCATTCTATCTCTCTACCTATCAATCCATCCATTTATTTATCCATCTGTCTATCAATCCTTTTTCTGAATATTTAGGTGTGGGTTGTATACATCATGCTCCTTGAACACTTAATACCGCCATGTATATTTCCTAAGAACAAGGATATTCCCTTATGTGCATTTAACAAGTTCAAGAAGTTTAACATTGACATGAAGCTTATCGAATATATTCCATTTTTTCCATATGTCCCAATAATGTGCTTTTGAGCCTTTTCTCCTCCCTTGTTAGATCCCATCCAGGGTCATGTATTCTATTTAATTGTCACTGTCTCTTTAGTTTCTTGCTCTTTTTTTTTAAAATTGTGGTAGTATACATGCATCATAAACTTCCCCATCGCTACCACTCCCAAGCATGTCATTCACTGGGATTCATCACTTTTGCAATTTTGTGGTACCCTCATCACCTCCCATTACTAACACTTTCCCATCTCTCCAAACAGAAACCCTATACCCATTATGCACTAACTCCCCATTCCCCCTCCCCCCATGCCTGGCAACCTGTACTCTACTTTCTGTCTCTGTGAGCTCCAATGTTTTCTTTGTAGACACCACAGATTTAACATCCTAAATCTATAACAATCTTATTTGCTTTAATACCAACTTAACTTCAATAATATACACAAACTATGTTCCTATACCCCTCTGTCCCTCCATTTTTACGTAGTTCTTGTCATAAATTATATGTTGTTACATTATGAGTCCCCAAACCACTGACTTATCATTACATTTTATGTGTTTGCCTCTTAAGTCCTATAGGAATTAAAAAGTGGAGTTATAAACCAAAAGTGTAATGGCACTGGTGTTTATATTTACCCATGTTATCTCATCAGAGGTCTTTAATTCTTCATGCCACTCCAATCTGTTGTCTAGTGTTCTTTCCTTTCATAACTGCAGAACTGTCTTTTGCCTCTCTTGTGGGGCCAGTCTAGTTATGCCTGAACTAATCTTAACTAATTATTTCTGCAATGACCCTATTTCCAAATAAGGTCACATTCTGAGGTACTGGGGGTTAGAACTTCAGCATATACTTGGGGGGGGGCCTCACAATTAAACCCATAAGGCAAGGTAAAAGGAAATATAAAAGGAGACCCTAGCTTATTCTTTGGGGGGGTCTTCTCCCCCATTCACTCCAATCATGAGGTACTATGAGAGGTCCCAATCATGGCTTCCTGGGGTATTCGGAATGGACGAGGCTTTCAGTTTGCAAATTAACTGGATTCATAAACTCACCTAATCAGAATATTATAGATAGGTCACTCAGGGTGGTTGATTCAGTGGCTTAAGGACTTCATCAAGGGCCCAGGTTCTTTCCACCTTTCAGCTTTGAAGCATCAGCTTAAGGGCTTTGACCTCAGCCCAGCTCCCCTGTTGAGTTCAAGAGGGCTGTAGCATTTCCAGTTTCTGTATCCAGATTTGACACCATCTAGAAGCAGAAACGATATCATCTCTTCCATGATTCTTTTTAAGCAAGAAGACATCTTTCCCGGAGTGTTCCCAATAGACTTCTTCTCACACTCTCTTTACCCAAGTTGTATCACAAACCAGGTCCAAACCAGTCAAGAATGATTAGTTTAGACCAGGGGTGAGCAAACCACCACGCATGGGCCAAATCCAGCTCACTGGCTGCTTTCATAAAGTCCACAAGCTAAGAATGGCTTTTATATGTTATTTAACAGTTGAAAAAAAATCAAAAGAATAATATTTCATGACATGAAAATTATACAAAATTCAAATTTCAGTGTCCATAAGTAACATTTATTGGAACACAGTCATGCTCATTCATTTACCACTTGACTATGGCTACTTCATGCTACTATAGCAGAGTTGAGTAGTTGCACTAGAGACAGGGCCTGCAAAGCCTCTCTGGCCCTCATGTTTTACCATGTGTGTGATAGAAACCTGGGCCTATCCTCCTAGGGAAGTACTATTAGTAGAGTACAGATATTTTTTAATGTCTTTCCAAAAGAATACATCAGAAAGTAAGTCAGAATGACTAGATTCAGTCAAAGATTACTCAACTGAATAAATCAGGAAACTTCCTGAGCTCTGTAATTTCCTAAGTCTGCTTTTTTGACACTTTGAAAGATGAGGCAGGGAAAAGGCTGGTCTCCTAGTAATTATCACCACCTGTTTTCTAAGCAACCCTCTCCCTAATAGCATCTCCCTGCAGGAAAAAGAGAGAGGGAGGGGAATATACTTATTTAACAGGTCTGCCTGGGGAGTGTCACTCTGGTAGGCCCCTCTCCAAGGTTACAGTCTCTTGTTTGGGGAGCCAGACTGGCCCTTGGCAAAACTGGGAAATGGCTAATGTTTTGTATTTGGAGCCCTCCTATTTCCCTTTAGTGTTTTTCCCCTAAACCATCTCTCTCAATTTTATATCTTCCTCGGGCTCCTGGAGGCTGCTTAGTACAATTTTGCTACCAGGATCTCATCCTATAACACTGTAAGAAACACCTCATAGTGAAAATTGTCTGGGCTATGCCAAAAGCCACTGTTTAGCCTTCCTGCCTTCAACTGCTGTCCCTTCAAATCCATCCTCCATACTGTGGTAGACTGAGCTTTCTAAAGTGTAAACCTGATCCTGAAACCCACCTTGTATTAAATCCTTTAAGGATCCTACATCACCTAATGAATAAAGTTCAAGTTCCTTGGTATGAGGTAGACCAGTTGCTCTCAATGTGTGGTCCTGAGACCACTAGCAGCAGTATCACCTGAGAAGGTGATAGAAATACAAATTCTTAGGCTCCATCCCAAACCTACTATATCAGAAACTCTGGGAGGGGGACCCAGCAATCTGTGTCTTAACACATGCTCCAGGTGATTCTGACTTCAAGTTCAAGTTTGAGAACCACTGCTGCAGCTGAACCTTGCTCACTGACCCAGACTCATTGCTCAGGCTTTAATGGCTACCGGGCATGTTGTGTTGAGGATAATGAAGGCTCAGCCTTAGCTTATTGGGATAAACCATTCCATGATTGATTAGCAATGTCTAAGCGGTAGAGTAATGGCCCACGATGCTGGGCACTTTCCATTCTAATTCAGTTCTCTGACTTCACCAAAGCTTTGGGTTCAATGGATTTGATGGAGACCAGCTGCCCTGGAAAAAGTTAATTCAGCCCTAAGGAACCAATCCCTAATCAAGAATTTGGGAGATTAGGGTTCCTGGTTGGGTTTCTGAGCTGGAGGACTATGCTTTGCCTACTTTTCTTTGTATGCATAGCTGCAACTGATTAGGCGCAGGGAGGGGTGAGAGAGGAGGGGGAAGAGCTTAGCCACAGGGCAGAAAGGGGATACCCTGTAGTGAGGCAAGCCAGTCCTGTCGGTTTGCTGGAGATGGATACTGTGGTGCTCGGGATCCCCAAGTCCTGAGGGGGGATTTAAGTGTGATACTTAATTTTTCCTATATGAGAGGCAGAGGGCAGGGAGGCCAGACAGGGAGGGGCTAAAACGACCGTGGGAGCCAACACAGCTGGAAGCGATTAGGGCCCAGCCTAAAAGGCAACAGACAGGTAATAGTCTGGGATTGGTAGAGCTACAGAAAGAAACCTTTGCCCTAGAAGCGTTTGGCAAGCCCCCTCTGCTGTGTTTTGACTTGGTGTCTGACTAGGCTATGGAGGTTTCCACAACGAAAAATGAAAACTGCTTGGCAAGTTCCTTTGCACTGTAGAGATGGAGGCTATTTCTGTTAGCTTCACACATGCAAGGGGCAAAATGTTTCCTTCAGACCCACCTGAAGCAAAAATATGGAGTTTAGAATTTCCTCCTAACCCTTTTCTTTTCCTGAAGGCTGAGGTTTAAGTTGCATGCTTGGGACATTCAGCTGCACATTCCTTCTAACGACTCTCGAAGGCATGCTGCGGTGCCTTCCCTTGTCTTATCTCTGTTCCTCCCTCACCCAGGTTTGTCCCAGGCCAGGCGGAGCAGGGCCATGTGATGGCAGCTCTCTTCCTTTCTAGTTTAGTGTTTATTTCATACCTTCTTGGAAACCCTGAGGCTCATCTGTCTTCCTGGACATTACAAATCTAACTCTTGTATTTTATTTTTCCAAGGAAATTTACTTACCAAAACAGAGAGATCTGTGTCTGGCTTTGTTGTGGGGGGAAAGTGCCCTAGGATTTATTGACAATGATCCATACATGAAATATTCCAACAAAACTTGAAATAACGCCCTTGTCTTTATCCGTGAAAGAGGAATGCCAACAAAAATGGGTTTTATGTTTCATTATACATATTTCATGCATTCATCTCTCTAGGAAAAAGAATAAATGAATATAGAGAGGCATTTTTAGGAACACCACTTGCTGCACTGCTTGATTTGAATTGAGCATGCTTTGCAGAAATACAATCTGCACACTATTATGCCTAATTTTCTAAGTCCTTGCTAAGTTATGTCAGGCCTGCCATCCTTGCTGTTATACGTCAGTTAGGACCTAATTAATTAAACTGCTCTTGACAAGTTTAAATTAGCTCCCACAGAGAGTGTAATTTGCCTTGGGTTCTTGCCTACTACAGATCAGTAATTCCCAACTGATAGTGCTTTAGTCGTATTTTAAAATAACTTTTATTAATTTTTAAAAAATGTAACCAAATAGTCTATGTCCATTTTAGAAAAGTAAAAAATAAAGAAAATGAAAAAGTGCTAAAAAATTACTTACATTTTATCATACAGATATGACTACTGTAAACATTTTGATGTAAATCCTTTGCTTTTTCTGTGTATGTGATGAAAGGAAATATTTTAAAAAGCATGAATGAGCATCTCTCTTTTGCATTTCCATATTTATGAGCCAAAATAGGATTTTACCCAGACAGTAAGCTTGAAAGTCAGGTTTTGTCAAGAGAGGGAAGGTTTTCTTCATTTTTATAGCTATCAAATCCAAACCTGGAAAACTTGGATCATCCCTTCCTTAAATGTAGAGAAACTATTCCTTTCACTTATGATGACTAGACTGTCAGGCTTACCACCCAAGAGGAGAAAGGAATACAGAGTAGAGGAAGAAAAAGTCTAAAGCCCACCTCCATGTGCATGTAGCTTAGGGAGAGAGGAAGAGAGAAAGAATCAGGATAAGATGGACATGTAGGGCTCAGCCTCCCTGCTCAGACAGATGTATCAGATAGGATGGATGAGAGGAATTCCAAGGGCAGAGGACTTTCGCCCAAGTGATTCATTTTGGTTACTTAGTGCAATCAGTTCCTTGTAGCTGCTACTAAAACTCTGCTGCTGTAACCAAGGATCCCAACTATTCAGTGGTTTTAAGCTCCCTCTAAGAATAATCTGAGGTCAGTTTCCAGGCTGGTGGTTCACCCTTCATTCAGGGAGTCATTCCTTTCCAAGTAGTTGCACTGCCTCAGGGCTAAGAAATTGCCATCAAATTATGTGACTTCCATCAGGCGACTGCTATGCCTGGGTTCCATTTGGTAGGCAGGAAAAAGAGAGCCTGGAGAGGAACACACAGTGTCATAAAGCCCCGGCCTGACAGTGGCACACGTGATCTCCACTCCCATTCCATTGACAAGAACTTGATCATGTGGCCAAACCTAGCCACAAGGAATGCTGGGAAGCAGTATGACTGGGCAGCCATATTTACCTATAATTCTATTATTATGGAACAGAGAGAGAACAGATTTCAGATGTCCTATTGCAGCTTCTTGCATACTTTGTGTCATAGTTAAGGCCTTAAAATTCCCAAGTACACTTGAAGGGAGTCTTTGAAGGCAGCAATTTAAGGCCATGGGCTTGCCATCAGGCACCAAGAGGAGGGTGAGGTGACTTTTACATGAGAGGCTAAAGGTGAATTACCTACACCCAGAGAGCTCTAGAGCCAGTGAGAGGTGAGATGAGATCAGCCCAGCCAAGGAACACCACTGTCCCTGACCAAGCTGAGAGAGACCTAGCACAGGTTAAACCAGCGGCAAAAGTCAACTGCGAAGAACAGGAGGATGGGCAGTGAAAAGGCTGACAAAGGCACCCCAGAAACCAGGGTGCCATAAGCACCCAGTGAGCATCTCCCATACCCTGATTTCCATCTTGGGGACTGAAAGTAGGTGCGGCAGACATATGAAAAACTGGATACATGGATGCGCAAGAGACCGTGTTACCTAGTAGAAAATGGGAAGAGATAATCGAATTGGGCTAAATTTATCCAACCCCTATTTCTACCCAGCAGGGTAGGGTACATGTGAGAAGACTCAAATCAAGTTAATTCGTAAAAATAAACTACTTTTTTCTGCATATCTGAGTGTAGTATGAATACATTTTATGACCCCCAAACTTAAATATGAAAATGTCTTGGAAAGTCTGGACCTGGGATTAGAAAATACAGGCTGACAATTTAGGCTACACCCCACACTCATCCCAGAGGTTTTCTGTGCAGACAGAAAAATTACTTAGCTATTCTCATAGAATCAGGATCTAGAATATAGGTTATCAGGGGGTAGGAAATAGAGAATTAAGGCTTAAAATGTACAGAGTTTCTAATTGGGACAATGGAAGAGTTTTGGAAATTGATGGTGGTGATGGTAGCACATTTTTTATAATAATTGACATCACTGAATGACATATTTGAATGTGGTTAAAAGGGAAATTTTAGATTGTAATATGGTACTAGAATAAATGTTTTTAAAATCCATGGAACTGCACTACACAACGAACCCTAAACTAAGCCATGGACTATAGTTACTAGCACAATTATAAAAATGTGCTCTCATCATTTGTAAAAAATGCACTACATCAATGCAAGATATTAATAATAGGGTGGTATATGGGAATCTTGTATTTTATGCATGATTGTTCTGTAAACCCACAATTTCTCTAATAAAAAAAATCAATAAGTTAGCTGTTACAAAACTTACCTGGTGGTTAGGCCCCCAAGGAAAAGCACTTGAGCTGGATGTAACTGATGTTCAGACATCTGTGGTAGATGGGATAGGGGTAGGGCCACAGTCTAGTTTGATTTCAGGGAGCACCTGCAGAGAACCAGGAGTAGGGAGGGACTCCAGTGTCTGGGCTGAGATCACAGCAGGGCTTGGAGGTCAGAGGAAGGAGTGGCTCTGGGAGTAAGAGGCTGAGTCTGAACCCAGCACCCATGCACCCTGCAAAGAGGCAAAAGGACCGAGGAGTGCAGAAAACACAAGGAAAGGAGCCAATACAGGTCCCTAATCCCTTAAAAACAATCCAAAAATCACCAAAGTTTGAACAAGGAGAGTTTTTCCCAGGTTGAACACACACCCATTTGGTAACAAAACCTCACCTAAAGCGAGCTGAAGCTCTTTCTTATTTATCCCGCTTAGTGTGAATATCCTTACATTTCACTGCAGGAATAATAATCCATTTGAGTTTTCAGTGCTGCCCCAGGCCTCCCTGGGATGTTATGTCATATACAGCATAGTCACCATGTTACCTTTGTAAATTCTGAAAAATTCTGAATTTTGAAACACATCTGCCTTAAGGGTTTTGGATAAGTGATTGATAACCTGTATTTCAAAACCATCCCTGTCACCCATGAAATGCACATTCTTAATTGGGTAAAATTTTCTTTACATTTCTAGCACTAGAGCGTCTCTAATATTACTTTCAAAGAGCGTATACAGTTTCATCTAACAGAGACACAAAAACTGACATTTATTTTCTTTAACAGATTTTTAATGCTGATTTTATAGCTAGATAAAAATTTAATGATATTCTCATTCCACCAGGTTTTATTTCCAGTTTATGAGGAAACAGGAAATGCTACTAATTTTTTCCAATATTTATTTTCCTTTGTATACTTTATTTAGGTTGTAGGGAGTTTAGAAACATAATCATATGTTTATGATTAAGTATTTTGCAACACTAAATATTTTGGGGATGTACTTTAGAACTGTGTGGAGAACATAAAGGAAAGAAAAGAAAGGAGATAAATATTATCTGCCATGAGCCAGACTTTCTCCTATACCATCTAATGTAACCATCGTAAAAAATCTGCAACGTATTCAATTTGTATAATTGAGTAAACTGAACCTCAGAAGGTTAAATAGTTTGCCAAAGTCACACAGCCAGTAAGTGAGCCCGGCACCCCTGTCTTAGACCCCCTTAAGAGCAATCGCCTCCTCACTGGATCCAGCATCACTGGTCTGGTCTACCTTATTTCCAAGACATTCTCCAAGGCATATTTCTAAAACACAACTCTGACCATAGAAATTCCCTGCAAAAAAACTTCAATGGCTTCCCATGCCCTCAGTATAAATTCTAGGCTCCTTAATCTAGTATACAATACCATTCATGATTTGACCTTTTCCCACTTTCTATGTTCAACTATAAACCAAAGAACTACTTATAGTATCTGCTTACTCTACCTGTTTGTACCAATTATTACCTCTAAGTGGAAGACCTCCCTCTGCCTTTCGTCCAATGCTCCTTGCTAATTCTCTTTCATCTCCATGCCATCCTAGTGTAACCAGAGCTACTGCAGAAACTACCTCACAGACCTCTCTGCTTCTACTCTTACCCTGCTTCCTCCCCTATCCATTCTCCCAAGAGTAGCAAACAGATGATTTTAAAACATAAATCAGATATGTCACTCTTCTGCCTTGTGGTGGTTTGAGTTTGAATTGATTGTGAATTCCAAAAATATAAATTGGATTGTGTTTGTGGGCTCATCTGTTCATCTGGGCATGATTGAGTTGTGAGTTGGGCGTTGATTGCCACGTCAGTG
>PVKH010043630.1:0-10697 GCA_004027955.1 Chaetophractus vellerosus | reverse complement strand
CGCCCATGGCGGCCCGCCACCCTCAAGGTGGTCCCCCAGGGCAATTTTTTAATGATCAAACTTGAGATTAAGATTTCAAAAGAAATGTTTTGCTGTAGTGGTTTTGCCCTATTGTTCACCTGATTTAATATGCTTGGTTTCTTGTTGTCAAATATAGGAGCCTGCCTTCCCAGGTGTCATGTTTCTTATCATGGTTATCTATGGGCACCATGGGAATATAATTGTCTCCTGGTCTCAAAATTGAATGCTCACAGCTAACGTGAAAACCTCCAAACTTCATTTTGTGCACCACAATTGTAAGAATTCCATGATTAGGAGACTTTTAAAGTTGTTTTATTGTTTCAAAAATTATTTTAATTTTTAAACTGTTGTAGTAAGTTTTCCTTTCTTCAATACAAAGGAAATGAATTCTCATATTTCTAGAATTATTCATGCCATCTTATCTCCTGCTGCTTTTCCATCTTTACATCAAAGAATTTAATAAATACATACATTATTGTTTTAGTTTGCTATGCTGCTGGAAGAATTATACCATGAAATTGATTGGGTTTTAAAAATAGAAATTTATTTGCTTACCAGCTTACAGTATTGAGGCTATGAAAATATCCAGATCAAGACTTCATCAAGATAATGCTTTCTTCCTGAAGTCTGGCTACCAGTGATCCTGGTTCCTCTGTCACATGGCAAGTCACATGGCAGCATCTGCTGGTCTTGCCCTTCTCTTCCAGGTTTCTTCATTTCAGCTTCTTGCTTCCATGGCATTCTTTCTGTCTAAATTGCATTCTCTTATAATGGACTCCATTTAGGAGATTAAGACCCACTCTGAATGAGTTGCCTTACACTGTAACTTAAGTAGCCTGACCAAAAGATCCTACTTACACTGGGTCCATACTCACAGGAATTGATTAGCTTTAAGAATGTTATTTTCTGGGGTACATAGACTTCTACCACAATTGTGTTTATTTGTATTCTGCCACTTTGAGGGATATGAGCCCAATTAGTAGGCCATACCATAGCTATGATCCATTTTCCTGATGTAATTGGACCTGGTAAAGTTGAGTCTTTATAAAAAAGAATACAGGATCTTGTCTTTATGAACTCTCATTGGGGCATAATTCTTCTAAGAAGGAAAGAGAAAGGAAGCCTATGCTTGGAAGCTGCTGGTTGGGAACAGTCAATCCTGGGGAATGACAGGAAATACTATCTCTATTGAGCTGTCCTTTTCTGAAGGGATGAGTTCAATGCTGGGAATCAGCCCCTGTTTTTGTGAAAAAGACCCTTTGGCTGTGCCTCTATACTCACCATTCACAGTAATATATACTTGTGTCTACATGATCCATGTTGGTCATTGCTATGAACATGCAGTTTCTTGGGATGTCCATGAAGATTGTGAGCTGTCTCTTCATGGACTATATATATATAACTTATCCTCAACCCACCACATAGTTGCTGTCCACTCCAGTGTCTTCTCTGGTGGTGAATGGTTTCAGACAATATGCATTCCAGAAGTTCTCAGTGAGAAGCCAGTTCAGGTGCAGTTCAGCATAAGGGCTTGGGAGAATTCTGTCAACCCAGGACAAGAATTCTTTAGAGTGATGTGGGGCAAAGTCCCTGAAGAGAGAGCACAAGGAGAAGGGAAAGGTTGTTCAGGATGAGAAGAGGAGTCCTTTTATCTCTGTGGGATTCCCAACCCAAAGCATTCACAGGAAGAGATGTGTCAGCATCTGGAAACTGTACCAAAATCTGTACATGGTAGAACCCAGGAGTCATGGATAAAGACCAAGTACTCAGCTTTTTTACCCAGTAGTGGGCAGTGCTTGAGGAGATTTTCAGTCTCTTTACATAGTTATGATCCCTATAGACTCAGATTGCAGGGCACAGTAAGGGGCACAACTGTTGGAGGGACATTGAGCCAGTAGTTATGGATTCCCATGTCCCGATACCTAGAGATTGGCACCCATCCATTTCAGAGCCAAGGTTCTTGAGATGCAAAATTCTCAGAGGAGCCCTGATGGATCCCAGTCCAACAGGCAGGTTTCTCTTATTTGATAGTCTCCCCAGGTAATCTTACCCTTGTTATTCCTGTTATAGTAGAGTGTGTCTAGAGAACAAGACAGACAGAATTTACTCCTGCCTTCAGAGGCAAGAGGTGTGTTCTTGAGTGTAGACCAGGAGGTTATTCCAGAATCTTCCACTCTACTTTTTCTTTGATAATTACAGAGAGAAAGGAAACTATTATAATGATATAGGGTAAATCCATACATTATATGTATTTGCTGTTAAAAGAAACCAGTACCATACAATGCCGTCCCTAACATGTTTCCCTGAGCATGTCCACAAAAGTGTTAGCATTCTGGCTGGAAGACTCCATACATGTCCATCCTTGTCCTTGTGCCCAGTCATCTCTTCTGAGAGGCAGATGACTGCATGTGTGCCTTTCCTCTTCTCATTCCATGCCCCAGTAGAGGTGTTGGACATCTGTCATGAAGGATTCTCAGGGGAACATTTGGTTGACTACTTATCTCCCAACCTTATTCTGTGTGTGCTACAGGAATAGTCCCTGAATTTGTGTGTGCTCCTCCATACTGATCCTTCTGAGCTGTGTAATTGTATGGATGTTATTCATCTTGAACTACTTCCATCAAATAGCATCATTTCCTACCTCATAGTGCTGTTGTGAAAACATAATCTTGCACTAATTGTGAGGGATATGGTTTATACTCTGACTTTATTTCTTATTTTGGTTGTCAGCAACAGAAAAACATGACTAAAATGGTGGTGAGTTGATTGAATATGCACATAGGTCAGAGGCAATATCCCTGGACTTTTCCAGCACTGCTCTCAGTAAAGCTCAGCTCCAACTATTTTTCACGTGTTCTTGTCTCAATTACTATTTCAAAATCTTAGAAAAGTTAATATTGGCCTAAATTTTACTGCATATCTTTATTGACAGGAAAGGAAACACTTTGATGAAATATTCCTACTAGATGTTATTGACTGGAACATGATGAATTTCACCAAGAAATGGAGTTGAAATTTTCCAATTTGAAGGGAGCATAGGTGTCAATAAATTATTATTATTCACTTAATCTGGATTATCCTGGGGTATGCCCTCAAAACCAACTAAATCTAATAAGGGCATGAAATTGTAACTTTCACAGAGTACAGGGACATCTATTTGTAGTCTGAGTATTACTTAAGGCTTTTGACTACTACTGCCTCCACAAAAGCAGTGTTGGGTAAGCATGAAAGCAAATGTAGATACCACACCTAGGTAGGACAGAAGTAGGACATTTCAAAAGTTCTGAAATCAGATTGTCATTTTTACTCTTAAAGTTCAGTTTGTGGTCACCCAAAAGTGTCTCCATGTTCCACTCCCAGTCCATTATGTGAAGCAGGAGAAGAATGTTCCCTAGGTCTGCATGAAGGACCTGTTGGCTACTGATGACAATATCATGACCTATTCTTCATGTTAATACTTATTATCTCCCTTACTACAGAAACAAGTGTTCCCAGGAATAGAGAGACTCCAGAAACCCTGGAAACAGGTCAGCTGGGATGACTACAAGTTGATAGGATCTTTACTGAAACTTTCACTGGGAGTAGGACTGTTCTTTGCCAATAAATTTTTTCAACTTTGCTCTATCTCAGTGTAAAGAAGATGGTCGTGATTAAGAACAAAACTCCAGCTCAGAATATCAAGACTTCAGTCCTCTGGGACCTTGCATAGTTTTCCTGCTACATACTCTCTAGTTTATCCTTCTGCATAAAGGAAACAATTATCCTAAAAACTTCACAGAGTTATGAGGGACTTTTGTCAAAGTTATCTGCATTTTCAACATTTTCCATAATTTTTAAACTGTGGCCATATCAGAATATGGAAGATTGTACTGGAGAGTGAATGACTGAGTGATTGACTGATTGAATGTATTGTCTCCTTGTCTCAGTAGAAGGAAGGAAGGGCCATGTTAAAGAGAAGATAGAGTTTAAGAGAATACAAATAACTAATTCATTGTTGGGATAGGAGAATGGTAGCTGGTCCTAATGTGGGCAAAATGAAGGAAAAGTGATTCACTGCCCACAGAAGAATCTCTCTGATACTTCACTGTGCACCTGGGCCCAGATGATTCATTTGTGGAAGGCACTACCTTTCCATCATTGGGTGATGGAAGAGGAGAGAAAAGAGACACTGATATCTATGACAGAGACACAAATTACAGTAATAATCAGGAATTAACACAAAATTTATATAATGTACCTGTGGTGGAATGAATCATGTATACCAGCAAACATGTCTGCATAATCTTAACCAAAGTCCCTGTGATGTGAAGCCATTTCTAATTCACACTTTGAAGATGTATTATACCATAAATTATGGAATAATTTGAGATTTGGGTCTTCTAAGATCCTTTTAGGGTTGGTCAAACTGAATGGAGGCCAATATTGATACATATGGCTGGAAGTCTTATTAAGAGAGGAAATTCAGATACAGTAAGAGGAACTAGAAGCTGGAAAGCAATAGAAACTGGAAAGGCAGATACAAGGAAAGTAAGATCACTAATATGAGGGCAAGCAGAGCTGCAAGCCAAGGAACCCAAAGGATTGTGGCAAGCCAGCACAAGAATGCTACAAACAACAGGGAGAATAAATGTTCTTGCTGATGTCTTGATGTTGAACTTCTGGCCTCTGAAACTGTGAGCCAATAAATTCCTGATTTTATGCCAACCTGTGTGTGGTACTTGACATAGCAGTCTGGCAAACAATGACAGCTATTTGTACCAAAAATTGGGGTGCTGCTATATCAACTACCTAAAATATGTAAGAGTTCTGGAATTGGTTACTGGATAGAGGATGAAGAATTTTAAGATTTTTCAGAGAAAATACTTAGATTACTTTTGTATATAAAAAGCATTTCTGGGGAAGTCTCAGAAATGTCAAAGAAGTAGGGAAAGTTTCTACCATCTTAGTGTCTAACATCAAGGGCAGGATGTCAGCAAACTATGGATGATAAAGTTATAGTGAAGACTTAGAAGAAAATAATAAATGTTTTATTGGAAACTGGAGGAAATTTGATGCTGGTTATAAAAAGACAGAAAGCATGGTGGAAGTGTTTCTGATGTTCAATGTAAGGCAGAACCAGTATCAGTACACAATGAACTTGGATATGTATCTGGGGAGATTTTCATACTAGTATCTTCTTGCAGCTTTTAGTGTAATGTGAGAATAAATAATAAACTGAGAATTGAACTCTAAAACATAAAAGAATCAGCATATAAAAATTTGGAAAATTCTTAGCCTGACCAAACTGTCAGCTCTGAGAAAAGGGTCAGAAGTAATATTCTCAGGGCCCTCCCTAAACTCCTGGAGGATATTTCTGTGATAGTTTAGCTGAATGAAACTTTTCTAAGGAGATTAGACATAGGACGCATGAATCCAGTCAGCCATTTCAGAGGAAGTTAGGGTTGGAAATATATTTTCCAGGAAGTATTTATGGAAAATCATTTTGTCTTGGATGTTTTAGAACCCCTCAAATTGAATGGTAAATCAACAAAGTTTTTGAGAATTTTGTATGAGCAGAAGCACCACCAACCTGGATGTAAATAAACAGAGATAGAAAGAACAGAAACATGGAAGTGGAAGTCTTAACTGAAGACATCTCCTCAGGTCAAAACAGAAAGGTGAATGTATGGGTGTGTCAGAATGAGACCCCTCTACAATTCTCAGAGAGATCTGGTTCTAGGCCCCAGCATTCAGGGGGAGCATGGCCACTGCACAAGCCCTTGAAAAGTGTTATCTTCCACGGGGATAAATTATAAATCAATGGTTTATCCTCAGATCTTGAAATCAAGTGGAGTTTACTCTGATGAGTTTCACTCTTGCCTGGGACTAGTCAGCACTGTTTGCCTTCCAATTTTTCACTTATGGAATAGTCACAGCTATCCTATATCTGTCCCACCATCATATCTTGGAAATTGTACTCTAGGTTTCACAGGTACACAAATGGAGAAGAATTTTCCCTAGATCCCCATATGGTCCAAAACCAATGTCCCCAAAATGCTCCCATATTACACCTATTCTTCCCACTCCCATCCCCCAGAGCCTCTGGTGGTCACTGCCTTTACATCAATGATAAGAGTTCTTCTATTACTAGAATGAAAATGTCTATAGTATAATAATAACAAGTCTATAGTAGTCCGTTTTCACTCCTCAATCTTAAAGATTTGGGGATGTTGATGCCCACTCTGCATCTAATGAATAGGGGCCTAAATCTCATAGGGCAGATGGATGGAGCTAGATTTCTTGCAGTTGCCAACACTCTCTGTTCCTTGGGATGGATGTTGTTCATCATCATCACCTTGTTAGTTGTCCTGGGTGAGTATAATGAACTGGAGGGTAGGTGTTGCAACTCAGCTGAAATGCAGGGCTTAACTGGGACATGGATGGGCTGAAGACTTAAGTCTCTTGGACATATATTTATGAAATATAGTGCTAATTATGGGTTCAAATAAGGGGGAGAGAAGAGCCATGTGTAGAGAACCTATAAATGAGTCTAACTCTTTTACACTGGGGAGCATAAATTCCAAAGTAAGGCTCACTGGCAGGATAATGAATTCCTGACCTGTCTTCCAAGATTTTAGCTTCTGGATATCTCTAGAACCCTCAAAAGAATCCACCTCACCTAAATATTTAAGTTTATCACTTTCACATTCCACTTTCTATCCAATATTGGGACATAATTTGGCCAAGTTATGTGCTACTTGAAAACAAGAATCTCCTTTCCTCTAGTTTCTAATAACACATTGTATTCTATTAGTCAGCCAAAGGGATGCCTTTGCAAATATACCAATAATTGGTTGGTCTTTATAAAGGGTATTTATTTGGGGTAGAAGCTTACAGTTACCAGGCCACAAAGCATAAGTTTCTTCCCTCACCAAAGTCCACATGTTGGAGCAAGACAGCTGCCAATGTCTACCAGGGCTCAGGTCTTTTGGGTTCCTCTCCTCCTGGGGCTGTGTTTCTCTCCAGGCTTAGTGCTTCCTCCACAAGATCAGTTGTAGACTATCAGGCAAATGGCTCATTTCTCTTCTCCTGGGGCATCCTCTCTAACATTAGAACTGCTTCTCAAAAATCTGCTTCTCAAATTTTCTCCCTCTGTCTTTTGCCTTGCCTTTTATAGTTGAGACCACACCCACTAAGGGGCGGGGATCAATGCCCTACTGACGTGG
The DNA here is from genome assembly GCA_004027955.1 of Chaetophractus vellerosus. Taxonomy (NCBI): domain Eukaryota; kingdom Metazoa; phylum Chordata; class Mammalia; order Cingulata; family Chlamyphoridae; genus Chaetophractus; species Chaetophractus vellerosus. The sequence continues at coordinate 3,471 of PVKH010043630.1, read as the reverse complement.
CACAGTTAATGTCCTAATCATAACCTAATCATGCCCAGATTAACAGATCAGTTTACAAGCATGATTCAATTTATATTTTTGGATTCATAATTGTATAAAACTGTCAAACCATTACACACATTAATAATTAATTTTAAGCCTTCATTGAACATAAGCCTGATATCCAAATTTCTAACAGCTTCTTCAAAGTCATGTATGACTTTTCTCTCTCAAGTGCCTTACAATTCTTCCAGACTCTAAGCATTAAACAATTCCAAAGCATTTTCCACATTTTTAGGTATTTATAACAGCTGCACCCTTTTCTGGCGACAAAATGTCTTTGTTTACCACATTGCTATGAAAAAAGACAACAAAATGATTTGACTTAAACAATGAGATATTTTATATCATAGTTTCAGAGACTAGAAGCTTCCTATCACTAGGGTTAGTAGAAATCTGGGCAGTCTATAGCAAATATTGGGTTCCCTTGGTTTATCTCCTGTTTCTCATTACAGGGGACTCCCATATACCCAAAATCCTCCCCCCTTTCCCCTTCCCATATTAATACTTTTTTATGTGGATGGTACCTTTGTTACAACTGATATACAAATAAGGAAACATAGTTTCTAACCATGGTCAATGGCTTGCATTATGGTTTATATTTTAGACTGTACACTTTTATAAATTTTGTTGATATTTAACATGGCCTGTGTCCATCATTGCAAGATCATGTAGAATGCTTCCACAGCCCACTTAATACCCCCTATTCTATTCCTCCTCCCCCCTCCTCTCAGGGCCCACAGAGACCCCCCCCACAGCTTCACTCCTTATATGACAAGATCCATAGTTACTTGCAACACTGAGGTCTTGACACACTGTTTTGTCCTCTCCTTGCACTTGAGAGACTCCTGTCCCTCTTTTTTTTTTAGACATATCAGTCCTTCCCAGGATGAGAGTCCAACTCTCTCCTTCTCATTGTGTGGATCTCCACCCACTCATACAACACATTATGACACAGTGATCACTCACACACTCACTAGAAACCTTCCCCAGGTGAGCCCTGTCCCAAATGTCCATTCACCCAACACCCTAAACCAGTAATCTTCCTTGTCATATTGCCATAAGAGTGTTCCCAACTTTGTACTTTCAACCATATACCCTCCAATCCCCAGTGTTCACTTGGTCCCTCTCCCAATGCTCCCCCCAGTTCCCTGGACCTTCCAACCTATCCTCACCTATCTACCCACCTGTCAAACCTGTACCACCCAACCCAATAATATCCCTACCCTCCTGTCATATCCCTTCAATGTGCAATTACACACTTTCACCTTATCACAGATTATGTCTATATGGGTGTTAGCTCACAACCTTCTTCTCCCTTTCTATTTCTGGGCAAAGGAAGATGACCCATTGATGGGTCCTTGATTCTGATGACTATGCTTGTAAGCCTTTGCTCTTGTCCTTGAAACAGCCTAGTGTTTTTGGGGTGCCTAAGATTTGCCTCCTGAGAGCCTCCTTGTTGTTCAAATGTGGTCTGTCTCTAAGCCAAACTCAGCATATGAATGCATTACCTTCCACACAGAATGGGACATGACTCCCAGGGATGAGTCTCCCTGGCTCTGAGGTATTACTACCAAGCACCAATGAGCAAAGCAACTGGAAAAAATCCTCAAATAAAAAGGGGAAAGGTAAAGGCAAATGAGTGTATATGGCTAAGAGACTTCAAAGTGAATAGGGAGATCATCCCAGAGGTAACACTTACACACATCTCAGCAGGATCTCATAGACTTCCAAAGTGGATTCTACCTCAAATAGTGGGGCTCCTGAGGGCTTTGGAGACACCTGGGTCCTGTGGTCAGTGTAGATAGCTCCAGAGTTTGATGCCTTGCCAGTGGGCCCTACTTTGGACTTTATGCTCCTGAGTTGGACTCAATTATGGCTTCCCTACACATGGCTCATCTGTCCCTTCTTTTAAAACCTATATTTAGTGCTGGAATTTGTAGGTGTACATCCAAGAGGCTGGAGTCTTTGGGCTGTCCATGTACCAGCTGGGCCCAGAACTTCAATGGAGTTGCAACACCTACTCTCCATTTCATTGGACTCATCCACGGCAACTAACAAGGAGGTGAGTATTGACAACCATCATACCAAGGAAATAAGAGAGACTACAACTGAAAGCAAGAGAGTCCCATCCATCAGCTGTATGAGATTGAAGCCCTGTCTCAATTAGAGATGGAGTGGACATCACCATCCCAGAATCCTCAGGATTGGGAAATGAACTATGGACCAAATTGGGCTTACTGGTATTCTACTATAGACATATTGTGATGCTAGCAATGGAAGAAATTACAGCATTGATGTGGAGACAGCAGTCACTGGAGTATCTGGGAACAAGGAGAGGGAAAAGCAATTGTAATGTGGGGACTTTTTTGGGACTTGGAAATCATCCTGAATGAGATTGCAATGATAGATATAGGCCATTTTATATCATCCCAAAACATGCAGAATTGTGTGGGAGAGAGTGTAGACAACAATGTGAACTATGGTCCATACTCAGTGGCAATGCCCCAGCAAGTGTTTATCAATTGCAATGAATGTGCCACACTAATGAAGGGTGTTGTTTATGTGGGAGGGTGTGGGAGGTGTGGGGAGGGTGACATATGGGAATCCCTATTTTTTTGTGTAATATTTATGTAATCTAAGTATCTTTTAAAAAATAGATGTGCCTATTTTTTGTATGATAATCAAATGATGTAAAATGCATTTGTTTGTTTTAAAAAATAAAATATAAGCATGTTTTCTTGTATTAAGAGCATTACACATTGTGCTGGCCCTTAGAATGCATCTCCCATTCCTCCACATGCAGGACCATAAAGCCCCAAGGGCCCAGCTGTTGTTCTTTAACATAAAACCCCAGTGTCTGCTCTGTGGTCCTCACCACCAGACCTGATGGCTCCCCTGAACAAACTTGAGGACAGAGTCATGCATATCTAGATTGATTGGTAGCATCCCCTTTGTGTAATGAGAACATTGCATGATGGTGCTGCTTCTTTAGCATTTACCTAAAGAATGTAGAGAGAAGCAGAGTTCAGCAGATGTATTTAAAGTGCTCTTTGGGATTTCACAGGTCATGATTTTTCTATCTGCCCATCATACTCATCTGTTTTGGTCAGCCACAGGAGTGCCTTTTGAAATATACCAGAGATTGGTCAGTCTTTATAAAGGGTATTTATTTGGCTTAGAAGCTTACAGTTACCAGGCCACAAAGCAAAAATTTCTTCCCATACCAAAGTCCATGTCCTGGAGGAAGATGGCTACCGACGTCTCCAGGGTTCAGGCTTCCGGGTTCCTTTGTTCCCGGGGCTGCGTTTCTCTCCGGGCTTAGCTTCTGTTTCCTTCACGAGTTCAGCTGAAGACTATGAGACTCTCTGCATTGCGTCTCTCCACAAGGCCAGCTGTAGGCTATCCAGCGAACGGCTCACTCCAGCATCA
>PVKH010043629.1:0-10694 GCA_004027955.1 Chaetophractus vellerosus | reverse complement strand
TTAAACCTTACACTCATCAAAAATCTCCCAACAAAGAAGAGCACCATCCCAGATGGCATCACAAGTGAATTCTACCAACCATTCTGGAAAGAACTAACACCAATCCTGCATAAACTTTTCCAAAAAAACAGAAGTTCTGAGAACATTGCCTAATTCATTCTATAATTCTCTGATTCTAGCAATGGAAGAAATTACAACATTGATGTGGAGGCAGTGGCCACTGGGTGCTCTGGGGGCAGGAAGAGGGGGAAACAGTTGTAATATGGGGGCTTTTTCAAGACTTGAGTATGGTCTTGAATTACATTGCAATGACAGATACAGGCCATTTTATATCATCCCATAACATGCAGAACTGTGTGGGAGTGTGAACTATGGCCCATGCTCAGTGGCAATGCCCAAGGATGTGTTTCTCAATTGCAATGAATGTGCCACACTGATGAGGGATGTTGTTTTTGTGGGAGGGTGTAGGAAGAGTGGGAGTGGGACATATGGGAATCCATATTTTTGTGTGTGTAACATTTATATAATCTAAGTGTTTTTTTAATTAAAAAATTATTATGAAAAAATAAAGTGAAAAATTATGGGAAAAAAAACAGACAAATACAAAGACTCAAAAAGTACAGGCTAATATCTCTCAAGAACAAAAATACCAAAAAATTCCTCAACAAAATAGATCAATGACACACAGAAAATCCAAGAAAATACCCATAAAAATATAACCAACTTATCTTTGGCTAAGGAGCAAAAGCAATTCAATGGAGAAAGCATAGAGTTTTCAACCATTGGTACAGGAACAACTGTACATCCACATAGTCAAAAATGAATCTAAACAGAGACTTTACACTACTCACAATAATTAACTTAAAATGCATCATAAACCTAAATCTAAAATGCAAAATCATAAAATATCTAAAGATACAAGAGGAGAAAACCAAAGTGACTTTGGGCTTAGTGAAGATTTCCTTAGATATCATACCAAAACCATGGTCAATCAAAGAAAAAATGGGTAAGTTTTTGGACTTTAAAAACTTCTGCTCCAAAAATATGCAAAGAAACAAAAAAGAAAAGTTTGTCAAACACATATCTGATAAAGAACTTGTATCCAAAACAAAGAACTCTTAAAACCCAATAAAAAGTAAACAACCAACCCAATTTAAAAAGGGTCAAAAGATCTGAAAAATATACCACACCAAAGATATACTAATGACAGATAAGCATGTGAAAAGATGCTCAATATTATATTATATGGAATTGTAAATTTTAAAAAGTGAGATATTGCATACCTAGAATGAAAAAATAAAGTCAAACAAAAACCTGCCATAACAATTGGTCAGGGGATACGTAAGAACTCTCTTTTCCTATAGGTGTGAAGGCAAAATGGTACAGTCCCTTTAGAAGACAGTTTGACAGTTTTAGCATGTGATTCAATAATTGCACTTCAATATGTTCACTAAAAATCCTGTGGATGTGAATATTTTTAGCAGCTTTACTCATATTGCCCCAAACTGGAAGCAACCAAGATGTCCTTCAATAGGTAAATGAATAAATGAACTGTGGTTCATCCATGTAATGAAATATTTTTAAGCAATAAAAAGAAATGAGCTATCAGGCTATAAAAAGACCTGGAGGAACATTAAGTGTATATTGCTAAGTGAAAGGGGGCAGTTGGAAAAGACTACACACAGTATGATTCCATCCATAAGACACCCTGGAAAAGGCAAAACTATGGAGATGATACAACTATCAGTAGTTACCAGTGGTTCAGGGGGAGGGAGGATGAATAAGTGTAGCACAGGGCATTTTTAGGGCAGTGAAACTATTCCATATGATATATGATAATATGTGGTTGTCAAAACCCACAAATTTTACAGAATGTGAACCTTAACGTGTGAAAGTTAAAAAAATAAAAACACTTAAGAAGCTGAGAGATCCTGGGAAGGAATACAGGCTGTGACAAGCAAATCTAACTTCATTACAATTGTATGAAACGTGTATGAATCTCACTGAAGGGGTTGGGGGCAAGTTGGAAAGGTGTTCAACCAAGTAATTTGGAAATAATGGAATCTGTAAGGCTAAAGGCAAAGTACCTGCACATAAGCACTATACTCTACTTGACAAAAGTGGTTCCAACAGGGGTATTGGCTAAAGATTCTAAAGCTGTTATACATGTATGTTGCATGTGAACAGTTAAGTAAATGGATGACTGATGGTAGGAGCCAGCATTCTCACAGTTGGACTGGGAGTTTGAAAATAAGCAAAGGAGGCTACAATGATTCATAAAGTAATGGACTAGAGTTGGAGACATTGTGATCACATGATTAGCTTTACAGAGATACAGATGATTGTATGGGAATACTTATAAAAATGTGTATAAACATGAGTTAATATACATGCCTTTATTTCTTTCAGCTGAGAGGGTATGGAACCAAAAATACTCCAGTAGCAACAAGCACACCTAGCACCAGAACTTGGTTTCTAATACCATTTTCCAATAAAAGGAACAAGGACTTGTTTAAGAAATGACTGACTATAAGACCAAGGCAGGAAATATACAAGACAAAATTGAAGCATTTGAAGTGGCAATCGGTAAGGAAGTGCTCAAAAACAAAACAATAATAAACAAAATCTCCAAACAATCTCCAAACACATACAATGATGGGGTTGTGTCAAAGGGTCACAGGAGCCAACTGAAAGAGTTCCCAATGGCCAAAGATGGAACAATTTGAGCCATAAATTAGAGTTGGATTATAACACAAAATACAAAGCAAATATCCATGAGTCCATCTGGGTATAACTAAATGAATGAATAAATAAATAAGTGAGGGAGAGGAGGCAAATCTCCTATGAAGAAATGAAAATAACTTATATACTCTGCCCTCAAGAAAGGGAAGCATAACTCCTCACTCCTTAAGTCTGAGCTGCACAGAGGGACTTCTTTTTAAAGACTATGATATGGAAGTGAAGGGTAAAAGAATATATTTATAGTAGAGAAATATAACAAAAACAACTACAGCCAGGTTATCATGATGTCATGAAAATGAGTCTACCTCCCCCAAACCCATAATCCCAGTCCATTAATGAAAAAAACATGAGCCAAATTTCAATAGAGCGACATTCTACAAAGTACATGACCAATATTCTTGAGAACTGTCAAGGTCATCAAAAACAAAGAAAATATGAGAAACTGTCTCAGACAGGAGGAGGGTAAGGAGATGTAATTTTAATACATATAATGAGCTATACCTGAGAGATCTGAGAATAGAAAAAGATGTAAAAAAATATATATACCATGAAAATAGTAATCAGAAGAGAGCTGAGGTATCTTGCTAATATAAGAAAAAAATAGATAAGTCAAAAGCAGTTATAAGTGACAAAGATAGTCATTATATACTGATAAAGGAGTCAATTCAACAGGAAGTCATAACAATTATAAATATATATACACCTACTAGAACAGCCACAAAATATATGAAGCAAATACTGACAGACATGAAGGAAGAAACTTATGGTTGTATATTAATAATAGGATATTTTAATACACCACTTTCAATAATTTATAGAACATCTAGACAGAAGATCATTGAGGAAATATAGGACTTGAATGATATTCTAAAAAACTATATCTAAAGACATGTATGGAACACTTCACCCGACCATAAAAGAATACACATTTTTCTTGAGTGTACATGGATCATCCTACAGGATAAACTGCATGCTGATCACAAAACAAGTCTCAATAAATTTAAAAATATAGAGAGAAAATATACAATATTTTCCAAACACAACCAAATAAAGCTAGTAATCACTAATAGGGGGAGAAATGGAAAATTCCAAAATATGAGAAAATTAATCAATGTACTCTCAAGCAATCAATGGGCTAAAGAGGAAGTCATGAGAGAAATAAGGCAATATCCTGAGGTAAATGAAATGAAAACAAAATATATCAAACCTTTTAGCATGGAGCAAAGAGTAGTGAGAGAGAAACGTATAAATCTAACCATTTGTATTTAAGAAGAATAAATAATTCAAAGACATCTAACATCAACACTTAAAGAATGAGAAAAAGAAGAGTTAACTAAACCCAATGCAAGCACAATGGAGAAAATAACATATATTAGAGTGGAGATAAAGGAAATAGAGAATTAAAAAACCACAATAAAATCAACACCATCAAAAGCTGATTCTTTGAAAAGATCAATAAAATTGACAGTACATTAGTGAAACTGATGAAGCAAAACTCGAGAGGACAGAAAAAGACTAAAATCAGAAATGAAAAGGGTGACATTACAGTTATCCATTCCAGATTGTGTATTTCCCCCTCATGGTTTCGATATATTGCAGGTCAGGATAAGAAATTAAATGGGAATTTGGGGTCAATTTTGTGGAAGCAGCAGATGACATACAAAGGCAAGCAGATAACACAGAAAAATTTTAGAAACTCAGAAATGTGAAAAATATATGTATAGTATTGTTTAACATCACCTATAGCCAAATACTTAACCCAGATTTTATGATAAGTTACTGTAAACCCCCATAGAAGAAAAAGAAAAAGAAAAAAATAAGACTTCTTCTCTGTTACAAAAGGGGGGCAAAAATTTTAGGCATATTTTCCAGATCATGAGGTTGCCGCACCCATAAGCCCCATCATGTGGAAGAGATAAATGTACTACCTTCCATACTGAAATAAATAGACTATAAGAGGATACCATGAACAACTGTATCCAAAAATATTAGATAGTCTCAATGAAATGTAAAAATTCCTAGGAATATGCAAATTTCCTCCAATTCCTCAAGAAGATATAGTATATGTCAACAACTAATATCTAGGAAAAATATTGACTAAGGAGATAAAATTCTCCCAACTGGGAGCAGATGTGTCTCAAGAAGTTGAGCTCCCACCTCCCACATGGGATGTCCCAGGTTCAGTTCCTCATGCCCCCTGGAAAAAAAAAACAACAAGCAAAAAAATGAAAAAGCCAACTCAGAGAAGCTTATGTGGACTGGCTTACCACATATGAGGTCCCAGTTTCAATCCCCAGCCCCAGTACCTCAAAAAAACGTTTCTCTCAACAACAACAAAAAAAGCCCAGGACAATATGACTTCACAGGAAAATACTACCAAACATTAAAAGAAGAAATAACACCAATGCTTCTCAAACTCTTCCAAAAAATGGAAGAGGAGGGAAAACACCTTAATTTTTTCTATAAGGCAAATATCTCTCATATCAAAGCTCAATAAATATCCCACAGGAAAAGATAATTATGTCAATACATTTTAATGAATAAAGGTGCAAAAATTCTCAAGAAAATGCTATCATGCCAACTCCAAGAGCACATCAAATGAATTATTGAACATGATGAAGTGGGATTTATCCAAGTTTTGCAAAGGTCATTAAACAAAAGAAAACAATTAATGTATACATCACATTAACAGAATGAAAGAAAAAACATAATATCAGTTGACACAGAAAAGTCATTTGAAAAATGTCCAACATTTTCTTGATAAAAGCTCTCTGAAAACATGGAACAGAAGAAATCTCCCTTACAGTAATAAGAGGCATATGTGATAATCTCAGAGCTAACACCCCACTTAATTTTGAAATTTGAAAAGCTTTCTCTCTGAGATCAGAAACAGTGAAAGGATAGCCACTGTCACCACTGTTAACATTGTACTGGAAATTCTTGCCAATGAAGTTAGCCAAGAAAATAAAAAGAGATGTCTGAAATTGGAGATGAATAAAACTTTCCCTATTTGCAAGCATGATCCAATATACAGACAATCCTGAAAAAATCCACGATAGAGGAATTAGAGTTAATAAATGAATTCAGCAAAGTTGTGCAGTACAAGATCAAGCTCCCAAATCATTAGTTGCTCTCTTCACTAGCAATTAACAATCAGAAGAAGAATTTAAGAAAAAAAATGACATGTACAATAGACTAAAATAATCAAATATCTAGGACTAAGGCAAAGCAGGATGTAAAAGACCTGTAGAAAACTTTGCTGAAAGAAATGAAAGAAGACCTAAAAAACTGGAAGGACAGAAAATCAGTGTTCATGAGTAGGAAGATTAAATATTATGATGTCCATTCTAACCAAATAAATTTGCAAATACAAGAAAATTTCAAAGAAAATTCCAGCATCCTTCTCTGCATAAATGGAAAATCCAATCTTTACATTTACAGTGAAGGGTAAAGCATCCAGAATAGCCAAAAACTATCTTGAAAAAGAAGATGAAATTTGAAGGATTCACACTTCCTGATCTTACAATTATTACAAAGCCATGGTAATCAAAATAGCAGGACACTGACAGAAGGAGAACACCCAATGGAATCAAAATACGTCACTCCTTACATTTATGACCAAATGATGTTGAAAAGAGTTAAATACTCCTTATGTGGGAAAGAATAGTGACTTAACAAATAATTATCCAAAATCTGGATCTCCATTTGCTAAATCAACTTACAATGGATCAAAGACCTAAATATAAGAGCCAAAACTACAGAACTCCTAGAAGAAATGTGGAAATGCATCATCAGGAACACGTGTTAAGCAATGGTAATTAGACTTTACATCTTATGCATAAGCAGCAGAAGAAACAAATATATGGGAACAGATCAAAATTATAAAGTTTTATGTCTCAAGGGACATTCTCATGAAAGAAAACTGAAAACTTTCATTATATGAGGAGATATTTGGAAACAATATATTTAATTAGGTTTTAATATCCACAATATTTAAATTAATCCTTCAACTCACAAGAAAAAGACAAAATCCAATTTAAAGTTATGCAAAAATTTTCAATAAGCATTTCTGTGAAGAAGATATACAAATGACTCAAAACACATAAAAAGATGCTCAACATCATTAGCCATCAGGGAAATGAAAACCAAAACCACAATGAGATACAATTTCACATCCACTAGAATGGTTATTATTAAAAAATGAAAAATGACAAGTGCTGGTGAGTATATGGAAAATAAGATCACTCTGTATTGTTGGTAATGTAAAATGGTGTAGCTGCTGTGGAAGACAGTTTGGTTGTTCCTCAGAAAGTTAAGTGTAGTTTTACCACAAGATACAGTAAATCCATTTATAGGTATATACCCAAAAGATTTGAAAGCAGGAACTCAAAAAAACATTTGCACACTGATTATCATAGCATCATTTTACATACCTGCCAAAAGATGGAAGCAATCCCATTGCACATCAGTCAATGAATGGGTAAACAAAATGGCATATATGAACACAATGTAAATTTATTCAGCCATAGAAATGAATAAAATTGTGATATTGTGACAATGTAGATGAAATTTGAAGACATCATTTTGAGTGAAATAAGCCAGAAGCAAAAGGACAATGTTGAGTCTTTTCCTGAAAATCTGTACTTTATTTTGGTACAAAATTATAAACCCTCAATTCATAGAGTATTCATATTATTGCATAGCAAAGTAAGATTATAGGAACACCTGCTACCAAGTATATCACATTATGCTTTAGGAAAAAAGTAATTGCTATTTGGACTCAAACAATCATCAGTGGAGAAAGGAATAACTACTTATCTCACTCTCCTGATTTTCCATAATTTTATTAAATAATGACTGGGAAAGCAAGAGTTTGGGATGTCACATAGTGATGCCAGAATCTGGTAAGGGTAGTGAAACCAGGCATCTGAATCCAGCTAAACTATAATAGCATGACATTTAATTTCCCTTAATCTCTCTTGTTTCTGGGATAGAAGGGTTCTACTTAATACCTCCCCCCACACACAGGCCAACAGCAGGCCAAACGTGGAGTTACAAGGCTTTGGTTTCTTTTGCTTAGTGTTGCAACAGAAGCCATTAAATTCTTGGGTGTTTGACATCTCTTGGAACAAAGCAAGCTAAGAGGCACACTGATGATCTGGATTTTCTTAGATGAAAAACATGTACAATAGGAGTTCAGTTGATGCTATTAATGTTAAAACAACCATGCTTGTGCTAGTCAGTGAGTTCAGTCAGATGACTGGGTTACCATGTTCAGATCTGAATTGAGTTCTCATTGTAAGGTCATGGCCTCACCTCCATCAGCTGTGGTTGTCTTCTCTTTGATTTTAATGCCTATCAGTCCTTATTAGCTGTAGTGGCTACTGCTTGGTAAAACTTTGCCATGAATTCTGGTTCACTGACTTCCAGCTGCCTGATAAATTCATTCCACTCTTGCTCAGCCCAACTTTGAAACCACTGATCCCAAAGACATAGCTGGCACTCAAAGATACAAGGTGGTCAGTTTGTCCCAGACACACTAAGTTGTTCCAGATCATCCAGCAGTGGCTACAATTTTCCTGACAGTGCCTTAGCTACCAGGTCCTTTAGGAAACATTCATGCTGGGGACTTGACCAACTGGAAAACCAGTGCAGAATACATTTCATCTCCTGGGAAGTGATATAAGACATTGGGGGAAGGGAAGTGTTAGTAATATTGTCTGCTACTGAGGGTAAGGGAGAAGGGAAGGATAGTGGCAGTGAAGTGGAAGATGATTCCCATGGCATCCTCCTTTCTCCTCTCAGACAACACCTGGAGGCCATAACATGAATCCTTGGACTCTGAATATCGCTGCCACTTCCATGTTTCCTGAAAACGCTCAGAACAATATTGTTTGATCTCACTGACATGAAATAATTAGAGTAACAAACTCATAGAGTCAAAATCTAGAATGTAGTTTACCAGGGACCCAAGTGGGATTAGGGAATATGGAATTAATTAATAAAATGTAAAGAGTTTCTATTTGGGATGATAAAATTGTTTTTTGTAATGAATGGCATTATTGGTAGCACCTCACTGTGAACATAATTAACAGCAGTGAATTATGTATTTGAATATGACTAAAAGGAGAAATTTTGGGTTATATATATGGCACTAGAATAAATAAAAATTCATGGAACTGCACATTACAAAACAAAGCTTAATTTAAATCATAGGCTATAGTTAATAGTACAAGCATAAAATTGTTCTTTCAAAAATTATTAAAAATTTACCACACAAATATATGGTGCTAATAATAAGGTGGTATATGGCTACCCTATAATTTATGCATGACTGTTCTCAAAACTCACAAATCTATAATAATAATATTAAAATATTGTTAAATCATGTTAAAAATGGACAAAAATTGAGTAAGAGTTAAGACACATTTCCCTCACAAATAAAAGCTAAGGGAGTTTATCACCACTATACCAGGTCTACAAGAAATGATAAAGAAAGTTCTTCAGGTTTAATGGAAAAGACAGTAAACAGTAGATTGACTGCATAAAGAAGTAAAGATCTTCAGTAAAGGAAATGACTTGGGAAACCTAAATGCAATTAATATTGTTTTTTGGGGATTGTGCATATACTTTTTCATACTAAAGTATCCAAAATGCAAGTCCATGAAAATTAATGATAAATCCATGATCTTGGACTTGCAATATGTAAATGGGTAATTTGTGATAGTCTTCATAATGGTGGGGAAGAAGTATATAGGAAAAAAATGTGTAAGATATGAAGTTAAGTGGATACAAAAATAAATGAGGGGAGCAGATGTGGCTCAAGTAGTTAAGCACTGCTTCCCACAAGAGAGCTCCCAGGTTCAGTTTCCAGTGCTTTGTAAAAGCAAAGAAACAAACAGAAAGCAAACAAATTAAAAAATCAACTCAGGGAAGCCATTGTGGCTCAGTGGTTGAGTGCTGGCTTCCCATATATGAGATCCCCAGTTCAATCCCAGACCCAGCAGCATAACATAAAACAAATCAAATACAACAAAATGAATCAAAATAAAACATAATAAAATAAAATAATAAACTAAGTGTGATGGTTAGGCTAATGTGTCAACTCGGCCAGGTAATTGTGCCCAGCTATTAGGTCCAGCAAGCACTGGGCTAATTGAGTTTACTGCATGGATGACTGATTACATCTGCATCAATCAGCGAGATTGGATCAAGAATGGATGATGCTTTTATCCATTCAGTTGATGCCATAAAAGGGAACTGATTTCAACATTCAGAGAGAATTTCCCAGCTCTTCATTGGACAGCAAACTTCTCCCAGGAACTCATCGAGGACCCTTCATCAGTCTTTCATCGATGCCCCTGGCTTGCAGCCTGCCAGTGGAACCTGGACTTGTGTATCTCCACAGTCACGTGAGAGACTCTTATAAAATCTTAAATTTTTAACAGATATCTTGTGTTGATTCTGTTTCCTGAGAGAACCCTGACTAGAACACTAAGTGAAACTAAAATAAAATAAAATTGATATAGGTTCCAGGAAGATGGCATCAGAATAGGAAGGCAGAGCTCAACTCTATCACAGAAACAACAGAGAAAGTGCCAAAAGCTGTCTGACAGACCTGCTTTGGGGTCAGAGGACCAGAACAGTGCTACACAACACATAGGAGGATGAGGGACTGAGAGAGGTGAAGAAAATGAAACAAAAAATATGAGTTACCAGACTCCCTGCAGCAGCCACACAGCTGATATAATAAGCTGTGGCATAACAGACATCTTCCACCCTACCAACTGTTAAAAGGGAAAAGGGACAGCTTGTTGGGAGATTTCTTGTCAGGGAATTAGGTTAACAGAGGCCACTTTGAATCTCAGCTCAGACCAAAACAAAACACAGGAAAGCCAAGATGGAAACACCTCCAAGAAAAGCACCATCTGATGGCCAGTCAGGAAAATGCA
>PVKH010043628.1:0-10708 GCA_004027955.1 Chaetophractus vellerosus | reverse complement strand
AGCCACGGAACTGCTCCTGAGGTGGCTTGTACCACCAGTGGGGGATAGGCACCGGCCTCTGCAATGTGGAGGGCTCTACTCAGGAATCATCACTGCAGATGGGCAGTTTCCCTCCTTCTGTTCTTTCAAGGATATTGCAGGATGCTCTTCTGGTCTCCTGGAGCCCCCAAACAGGTGCTTTAGATAGCTCTGGGTGATTACTAACTGCCTTGTAGGACAAGCTGACTCTAGGAGCTCCTTATTCTGTGGCCATCTTGCCCCTCCTCCCTAAAGAAAGTATTTTAAATGATTCAAAGAACTTTCCCTACGTTTTGAAGTTGTTTTAGTAACTGCATTTCAGGTAACCAAATGAATGAAACTGAACAATGAATGTAGGTTTCTTTGCTTGTCTTTAGGGATAAAGGGTCATAAAAAAAAGTGCAAAACTATTTGGTAGAAATCTAATACAGTGATATTAAAAAAAAGTCCACTGTTTTCAGTCACCAAATTATCTAAAATAATCCATTGTAGTTTTCATGTCAAACCTCTGTCTTTAGAGGAAAGTTACTTATTTGCAATCATTATTTATCATTTATTATTTTCTTTATATATCTGCAAATCTGATTATAACACAAATGTAAAAGGAGAGTCTTTGTAGTTGTTAATGCTTTCTACCAAAGAAGATTCTAATTTGCTCCTCTTGTCAGAAAAAAAAATAAAATAAAATACTGCAAGTAGATGCTTTCAGTTCTATCAGGTAAATATTTTGAATCATTAATAAACCATGATGATTATATTTCTAGCATTTAATTTAAAGTTTACTCATAAATTATGACTGTGATTCATGATGACATATCAAAGCCAAATATGGAAACATGAAATTTTGGATTTCTCATTTAATTTTGCTCTCTATTTGTTTAGCAGAGGTTGCTCTTCAAATTCTAAATGTTGAAGATAGGGAAGACAAGGTATAACTAAGTTTAAATCTAACTAAAATGGGAATACAGGAGTTCTATTATCTTCTCTAACTCTCTCATTAGTTATTTTTAACTCAATTATTCTAGGCAGTGACAGAGAATTGATTTCAAATCTGTCAAATGCCACCTTGTCTTGAGAAAATATTCATCTAAATTTATACATGAACACTTTTTATTCCAGAATCTTGAATAAATTTGGAAAATAAAAACACTATATTAATTATAATTTATTTTAATATTATAACTTTCTAGTGTAAATTATTTATGTGAAGGATATGACTTGTTTAGACAAAGAGCACAAAATATTTGTTTAAATGAATTAAAGCTGGTGAAAGTTATTATCTTTTTTTGCATTTGGCAGATTCTCTGTCAACGTTTATGTTCAGCTCTTACTGTCCAGTTAGTTACAATGTGGTTAATGTAGTCTCATCATTTTGAGACCAAAACAAATACCCTATTCACCTAAAGGATGTGTCATCACAGTCCTAGTAACTACTCAAAGACCAATTTTCATCAAATAGGAAACTGGAAGAAACTGGAACTGAGTAAAAGGCACAGTGTAAGGTGACATTGTGTCTTAGTACAATGGGATATAGGAAAACACAGCTTTGTTTTATTGTTGCTGTTGTTGTTTTTCTCTTTTTCCTTGCAGTGAAAATTATTAATAAGGACAAATCTTTCTAGGTAAATGGATGGAAAATTAGCAAAAGAATCATAGGGAAGAATGGGTCTGATAATTTCAACTCTTCCTTGATAGTCTAAATCAAGAACATTTGACTGAGAGTCTCAGGATAGTCAGTGCCATGTGTGAATAGCAAAGGATTTTAGTGGAATTTTGAATTAAATCAATCACGAAAAAAAAAGTTTAAGAGAATAATAAGCTGATTTTTAAGAGAGAAAGGGTTTACCAGGGCCTATGAAGACTCTGGAAATGCTTATGACCCTGCCATAATTCATAAAATGTGCACTTCAAGACAGTTCATGAGAGTAAATATAGAATTGTAATTATGACACCCTTTCAGATGTTCACAAATCACACAAGGGCACACTAGGCAGCCATGTTTGAATGTTTTGACCTTGCTTCGCTGGTCTTGGGTAATCAGATCTTCCATAAACACCTGACGTGTCTTGGGTAAACCAGGATCTCTTTCTCTATTTCATAGACTTCCTTTCCTTCTTGTGTTTTCTCATTTCCCTTGGACTATTAAATCTCTTTAGAATTGAGCTTTAATTATAGTCAATTTCTTTGTGAAGATGGAATTAAGTATGTATCTAAGAATCTCATAATATATTTGGTGGATAGAAGAATCAGAAAAAGAACTTAAGAGTGAGAGAGACAGAGGCAGAGAATGAGAGAGTGTGTGTGTGTGTGTGTGTTTGTGTGTGTGTGTGAGAGAGAGAAACAGAGAGAACGAGAGAGAGAAGCAGAGACAAAGAGAAAAGTAGAGAAGATTATTCCTTTAGATAGCCAGAAAGAATGGAAAACCAAGTCGAATTCTTAATTCCTTAGACTATTCCAGGGGCTGGTACTAGTATCACTAGTGACCAAGCTTTTATTTGTCCTGTGTTCCAAGAGATGATCCTGTATCTGTTCATATTTCTGCTTACATTTTTTTGAGTGAACATCAGATGAATCTTGAATAATCCATATAGAATTTATTTTTGTACATGGTTCAATAAGAAGAATTGACAATATGGTTTCTTAGTTATGATAATATCCTATATTTACGCAAGATATTATTTGGGAAGGCTATATGAAGTACATTTGAGAAAATTATATTTTTACATTTCCTTGTGCCTCCATAAATAGTTCAAATTTAAAAATGTTTTAATAAATGACCTAGCATCCAAACCTTGTTTTCTAATACTAGTCTCCAATAAAAGGAACCAGGACTCCTTTGAGAAATGGCTGATTGTAGAACTGGGATAATAAGCCTACAAGATGAATCTGGGGCATCTTGTAGTGGCAGAAAGTAAAGAAGTGCTCAAAAAAACCCATAATGATGGAAATATGTCAAAAGGTCACAGAAGCCGATGGAAAGAGTTTCCAGAGCTCAAAGCTGAAACAATTTGAGCAATAAAATAAACAAATACAATCACATGGAATTATAATCCATATATAAAATAAATATGAGTCTATTTTGATATAAATGGCTGAATAAATTAATAATTGGTGGAAAATTGCAAATATCTCAAGCAAAAGTAACTCCAAACAATGTATGTACTTTACCCTCAAGGAAATGAGGCATAATCCCCTACTCCTCAAGTATAGTTTGCAAATAGGGACTTCCTTCTAAACAGTACAGTATGAAAAGGTAAAAAGAAAAACTAAGTTTCCAGGGGAGAACCCTGATAAAAACTGCCTCAGTCAAGTGATCAAATGAACATCAAGAGTTATAATGTCATGTTGATAATATTTACTCATGATATGATATGATGAAAATGACACTTTTCCACTGTGGTCTTCTTCCCTAAAACCCATAACCCCAGTCTAATTTTGATAAAAACATCAAATAAATCCCATTTGAGGGGCATTCTACAAAATACCTGTCCAGTACTCTTCAAAATGTCAAGATCATCTAAACAAGCCTGAGAAATTTTCACAAACGAGCAATCTAAGAAGACATGGTGACAACATTTAATGTGCTATCCTGGATAGGATCCTGGAAGATAAAAAGAATATTTGGTTAAAATTAAGGAAATATGAATGAAGTATAGACTTTAGATAATAATATATTAGTATTGGCTCATTATTTTTGACCAAAGTACCACACTTGTGTAAAATGTTTATCAGTAAAACTGGATGCGGATTATCTGGGAACTCTTCGTATTATCTTCACTATTTTTTCTGTAAAACACAATTTAAAAAAAGTTTACTAGAAAATACAAAAAAGTCCACTGATAATAACTTTCATCCTGATTAGTAAGTTAGAAATCATATAGCCCCATTTACTGCATAACCCAAACCATCTCCAATTAGACCTTACATAGACACACACACACACACACACACACAATTGTATGTATAATTTGTTTTGGAACAACCTTGGCTATTATTCTGATTTGTCTACTTTGTGCCAGAATGACAGTTTAAGTTTTACTGCTTTACTACACATGTTATGATCTGATTCTGGACGTCAATGTTCTCATTTTAAAAATCAGAAAATTAATATCTACTCACAGGATTGCTGTAAGAATAAAATCGAATTATATTTGGAAGACACTAGCTGGCATTTCTGACTTCAGAATAAATTTTAAATGAATATCTAAATTTGTCTTTTCTGAAGGCAGCCACATATCATCATAATTGAAATGTATGCTCTCCTGAAAAGCTGGTATTAAATGGATAGTATACCTATGGTATCTTAATATCACATAAGTCAATTTTCATTGATTATTAGCATTATTTTTAATTTGGCTTCACATTCAGTAAAAAAAACAACAAACATTATATATCTGTAGCAGATTGCATTCTCTAAAGAAAGCCACTGCAATATTTCCCATTGCACATGATCTGCAAAGTGGCCTTGCCACTCTCTTCAAGGGGCGGAGTCTCATTCCCCTCCCCCTTGGTTCTAGTCTGGCCTTAGTGACTTGCTTTTCACAGATAAACTGTGGCAGATTTGATGTTCTAGGCTATATCAGTGAAGGTCATGCAGCTTCCACATTGAAATACATGCTCTCTGATGCAGCTTTCCCTCTCAGGAGGTTGTTTCTTGGGACCCAGCCACTGAAATGCCCAAGACCTGTGACAAAGCCTTATCCAGATGTCTTGGTTGACAATCCTAGATAAGCCCAAATCTGCATCATTTCAGCCCACATAGCAGACATATCAATGAATAAATATATCTTCAGATGATGGAAACACATATACTTTTGAGTCACTGCAACCTTTTTAATTTTTACAGCTGAAATTTCCGATATGTGGGCCAAAGACAAGCCGTGCCTATTTGCTCCATCTGAATTACTGAGCCACAGAATCCATGGTCATTAAGCCACTAAATTTGAAGTAGTTTATTATGTAGCAATTGAAAATTAGATTGAGCCTCTAATTTTTTCAAATCTCAGGTAAGTATCCTTCAGTAATGTTTCATAGTTTTTGTTTGGTTTTAAGGGTGTCTATGTCTAATTAGGAAAATTCCTGTTTTGTTATGTAATAGAATATCTTTTTCTATAATTTACATTAAATATATGTGTCTATTTTAGAAGTGACATATTTGTTTACATTAATTTTTCTGAAAGGATTACTCATTCATTATTTGATTATTTTTTATTTCACTTATTCTTATATGAATATATTTTTGAATTTTTTAAGTATAGAAAACTTTGACTCCCTGGGTTTTTTAACTTTAAAATTGTATCATATTCAAAATAATGATAGTTGGTATCCTTCTTTGCCAAAAATTATCCTTTTTTTGTATCAAGTCTTCTTACATGGACCCAAATTTCCAGAATAATATTTAATAATATTGTTGACAGCTTGTATTTTGTGCTTTACTTGTGATTTCAACTAGAATTAAAGTAGGATTTAAACATAAACACATTTGTATTGTGGGTCAGTCTGGATTCTTGGTTGCCAGCAATAAAAACTAACCTGGGATAAATTAAACAGGGTATTTATTTGAGAAAGTACTTCTAGATTTTATAGCTAAATTAAAAGAGAAGGGAGAGAATCCATTATCTGTGTGCCAAAAAGCAAATTCCTTGTTGAGATACAGAAGGTGGAGAACGCTTGTAGGGATGTTCATATTGACAGCAATTTTCTTAGGGTGGAACAATTATAAAATTTTCTAATATTCTTCCCCTCTGCTTTTCTCTTCCTCTTTTCTGGGGAAATGATTTGTTCTACATTTGTATACTGTTTGATGTTCCTTATTACAATGTGCAGTTTTCTTGATATAATAACTGTGTGTGTCTATATGTATGTGTTTGTGGAACTTTTTCCTAGGAAATTGATTTCAATGCTATTGATTGCTATATTTATTTGATTATATTTTATATATTATGGCACATAAAAAACTAGCTTTTTGTATATTTGACACTAGTCATATTGCTGCACATACTTATCAGCTTTAAAAAAGTTTAAATGATTTTAGATTTTTATTTTGCTAATAATTATTTTACAAATAATGAAGTTACTTTATAATATTTATACCTTTATATTCACTTATCTTATTGAATTGTCCACAATTTCCCAAAATAGGTCTATTAACATATACAGCTATTATAGAATACATTCCCCCCACATCAAACAAATGCCTCTGATATTATTATTAAATATAATTTGTCATTTGTTCAAATTTCTATTTCCCTTAGCTGTTAAAAATTTGCAGTCTTCTTATAGTTCCTAGTTTTCCTTTCAATTCCTTTAATGTTCATTTTTTACCATCATTCCTTGATTTCTTTTCTGTCTTTGAGGGCTTTAATAACAGAATCTATATCATTCGAGCTAATCATACTTTTATAACCAACTTAGCATATGGTTATATTTGTTATCTGAATGAATTAATGAAGAAAACTAATGAATAAATAAATTTAATTATTTTGTGTTGCTTTTGCAAAGGATTACTCCTAACTGGTTAACAGCCTGTCTGCTTAGTAATTAGGGTAAAAAAGATCCCAGAGATTGGTAAGACTCTCTCAGGATACTCTGTTTGCACAACTTTTCTGGGTCAGTCTATTTCCAGTGATATTTAGGCATTTCAAAAGGAAGTTGAGAGAGTACAACTAGCTATGTACCGCCACAAACTAAAAGAAAATTTTTATCCATAGAAAGCATAAACAAGAAAGAAGTAAAAACCTCAAATAAATGAATTGCATTTATTTAACTATAATCATTTTATTATCATTTTATCAAAGATAAATTAATATAATCAACTCAACTCTATGCTTAAAAACATGTATTTCTTGGTTTCCTAATGCATATTTTATTAAATAATTATTATATGCCTATGACTTTGCTAAGTGCTAACACAAAGTTATGTTTGAGTGTATCTTTGCTCTTATTTAACCCTAAACTGTGTCAGAGACATATAGAACAAGTTACTCTATTAGATAACTTGTATCTGTATGCTGTCCCATTCTTTAAAATAGTGTAATTATTATAGATTTCATGAAGTTTTGCTTTTAGTTGAGGCCCATTGTTAGGTAAGTTTTAAATTTTGATTTGCTACATATTTCTCAATGATCCTAAAACTTTGTATCTTGTTGTCAGTATAATATAGCCCACATATAAATTAACCTGTAGTGTTTTAAATTGTTACTGAATAGTGATGTGCCCTTTATCTTTCTTTTTGACCTTTGTACAATAATAAAACACCCCGTCTCCCTGGCTTTTTTTTTTCCACTTTCAGTTTCTCATCTTTTAGCCCTTTAGGGATCTTTTCCAGACCACCTCAAGTTTCCAAATAGAATTGCATGATTTAGGCATAATAGCACCTGACAGCAGTAGAGAAACAGTCTTTCTTAAAGGATTTATGGATTTTTCAGAATGCTATCTGGGATGCCACCTTTGCCCACATCCCTGATTCATGAGTTCATCTTTGTCAAGACAGCTGCAGAATTACTTTTCTACAGAGAACTGATAACTTCTTGGGGGAGAAGAGGGTCATCCTGTCACTGGGTGAATATCATACAACATAAAGCCCAAATGCTATAACGCTATAAAAAAACCATCAACTATTTTATAAAATGAGGTTCTTGCTCCTTGGATTCCATCAGACAGCAATTTTTACTCTGATTACCTAAAGTCATTTCATCTGTCTTTCAGCATTCCCTAGCCTGTAGCTTATCACTTTTCCTCTAAAGGAGATATGATATTCTGTCAATTTCCCTATTGTTCCTGGCACTGTTTTGTGCAGGTATCCTAAAATAAACAAAAACAATGTCAATCTGTCTTTTGCTTTTTGCCAAATATCCTAAAGTTTGTAAAATCTTTCAGCAATTGATGACATTAAGGCAGAATCAGATTTCTTTGTGTCATATCTTTCCAAGTCTTATTTAAGCTTTTTAAAATAGTTTCTCATTTGTTTAGAAGGTGCATCACAGGTTGCAAAGATTCTTCCTGACGTTTGTATATCTAGTCTATATTTGGTTCTTGACACTTGCTAACCTGTTTGTGAGATCTAAAATACATTGTTGAGAGTCATGGCTTACTGATATAAAAATTAAAGTGTTATTTTCTGTATAGACTGAGAATATTTTGACCTGCTTAGAAAGCAGTTATAAGAATAGAATGGATACTATTCAATAGGGACCTGTTCAGTACACTGCTCCTCAAAAGGTAGGACCATCAAGAAGCTTAGAAATGCAGAATCTTGGGTCCTAACATAGCCCCGCAGAATCAGAATCTACATTTTACCAAAATCTCCATGTGATTTGAAAGTACAGCAAAGTGTGAGAAACACTGTTCCAGAAACCATACTAGACCTTAGCTATTTTGTTTTATATAATTTTCAAAACAGCATTTTGATGTAAATAAGTATTATTGTATAGATAAGAAATCAGGCTTCCAGAAATTTTAAATAACTTTTTCAAGGTCACAGAGAAAGTAAATTAGAATGGTATGTAGGAAAAGAATTTGAAACCTGGTGTATCTGACTCCAAAGCCTGTGCAAAAAATCTGCTCTTAATTTTTTTAAAATACAGTAATCTTTTGTTAAATGTGACATTAGTAATCTCAGCATTTTGGGATATCTCAAGAGATTGAATCAAGAGTTTATATAACATACTTATGAAACCATGAAATTTTCTACTTTGTCAATGAGCTAAAACTTTGAAAAGAAATTATGTAACATAGAACTAATGCCATCAACACTTAGAAGATGTCTGTCTTACAAACCTAATTTTTATTATGTAAATATACTTTCATTTTAAGGCAACATTAATAACAGTAGTTTTTCTAAAACATCATGGTAAGATCTAAGCATGTACAAGGATTTCAATAACCAAATAAATAAATTCATTTGTTTAAAAAAACATATAATGATTAATTCTGAGCAAGAGCATCTGTTCACTTCTTGTAAAGGATATAAATATGCTTCAAAACCTGCATTCTGTTACTAGATCAAGGTGCCTGAAACACTGAACTCTTTTAAAAAGCATGAAATAACATCTGTAGGAAAATAGAGAGGCAAGAAAAACCTATTGAAGGCATAACATGATAATGGCAGTAATTAAATATATGCTCTGCAGGTACTACTAAACATAAAAGTAGATTATCAAACACAAAATGTATTACAGTATTGTAAATGAACAATCATAAGGTGATGTGACAAAGGTTTTAGTAAGGAAATCACGCATGAGCTATAGTTTGAATGTGAAAATATTTTAATTTCTAGGACACCTTGACTGGTTTATTAGGACAACAATAAAAACTCTCAGAAATTGGAGATTCATGTTTCCCTTACCTATAAGTTATTCCCATAAAAAAGCTCTGTGGCTAATCATTAAAAATTGCTCAGAAATAATGAGCTAAGGAGGATTCAGTACAGATTCCTGATTTTCTATTTCTTATAAGAAAAAGGTGAATCTTCAGTTCAAAGCATTTGTCTTTCAGGCTCTTTGTTTATAAATTCTGGGCAAAAACTTTAATCTTTCCACAAGAAAGAATGTTTTCATTGTGGTATGTCATATGTAAATAACAAGTTTTCATTCTTTTTCTTTTTTGATGATGACTAGCAAGAGGCAATTTTCTTTGATGAGCAATCTTTATCTTGACTTCTATTTCAAAGTCGTTTAGGAGAAACCATTGAAGCTGATTGTTAAAGATTCCATTGAACTTACTTTCTGGGATGTCTTTGACAAACAACCTTGTTTAACATTGAAGCCATTGTATTATTTGCCCATTTAATTGAATGTTAAAGGAGACTTTCTGATATCTGGGTTTTGATTCAAGTCCTCAAGTTGAATACAGTTAAGAGGCAATACTCCTTGACTTTAAGTACTTATCTTTTTCTATCTCTTCAGGACTTTTTATCAGGGTGGCCCTTGGCTTTTTGGACTTCTAACCAAAAACGATGGACCTCTGATCATCCATTACTTGGATTTAAGCCAAATACGCTGGTGGGACTGGGGCAAGACGTTGTAAGGGAAATCTATATTGAGGATTTCTTGGAAGAGTTAATTAATGAATGTCTAATTCTTCTCCTTCCTCCATCATGATGGGACAGGGTACAGCATTCATCTTAAATAAGGGGGCTTTCCATACATCCACTTAGAAAGCTTCTCAAGTGTTGCCTGAAGAATGGAGGAGAGTGCATGTCTCTTTCCTGAAGAAGTCCAAATGTGGAGAGTTGGTTGAGGCCAAACTGTATTTCCACGGATAAATATGAGACAGGATGAATATTTTCCACAAGACTGTTTCTGGTCCTTTACCTGCTCACATGATTGTGCCTGTGACAATGTGGGCCTAGAAGTGATTTCAAAGTAATGGCTTTCAAACGGACTCCTTGTGCCTCTTCAGAGTTTTAAATATGCAGATGGGGAAATTTTTAGAAAGGTGGATTTGCTGTGGTAGGGGGGAGGACCAATCTGTGAAGGAAGACATAAGAAGGAAGAAGAGCTGGACGCAGGTCAGAGAGCCCTAGGCTCAGACTGCCTGCCCTTCTCCTGGACTAGAGCTGGCTTCGACCCCAGTCGATGAGGGACTGCAGGCTAGCCATACCTCCAGTCAGCTGCAAGCCCTCAATGCAGGCTGCAAGAAACAGGATCCCTAACCAGTTCAGAGGGTCCCGGGGGCCTGCTGACAGCTC
>PVKH010043627.1:0-10653 GCA_004027955.1 Chaetophractus vellerosus | reverse complement strand
GAGGAGAAGTAAAAAATCTATCTGTATGCAAGCCATGCCTGGGAGAGAGTAATGTGGGGTATAGATGGGTTAATTCTTGCCCAGGGGCCACAAACCTAAGAACTTTCCCTGGAGAAACCAGGTTCATATTACACTCTCCTCGCAATACCATATTTACTTGAATATATTCTCCTCTTACATTTGGGAAGACAAATCAAGAAAACGATTCCTTTATAGCAACTCCATCATCTCCTCTCCTCACTACATTTTTTTTTTCTGGCTTTGAAATAGTCATTTCAGTACCAGAAGACGGGCCACTAATAAGTGTGATGTACAGTGTCCTTACAAGAAGGGTGTTAAATTAAGGTTCAGCTAGTGGTTTGCCACAGGCTGTGGATGGGGGAACTGAGAAGTAGCCTTGGGCACCTTCTATTCCTTTCCCTAACTTTTGCCTTGGTCCTGCATTTCCTGGTAAGGGTAGGCAGGGCTTTATTGCATCCCTACCCCACACCCCTGAGCAGTGCAGGAAGGGAGGGAAGGACAGTGGCACTGCTGCAGTTTACAGGCCTTCATCCACTGGGTCAAAGGCACTAAGTCATAAATCTGAAACTTGAAAGCAAAGGAAATTACAAATGTAATTATCACCTTTCAATCACTTGCAAAGCATCCCATTTACAGAGGCAGAATGGGATAGAGGAAAAAGCAGGAGCTTTGTAATGAAACAGGCTTGGTTTAACTCCAGTTCCAGCTGAGACTAACCAAAGACATGGAAGTTTCACATTTCTCTTTGAAGATTTCTAAATGCAAAGTGAAATCCTATCATACTTTTTTATAGATAACTTACCCAGGTCCTTAAAGCTAAATCTAAAACCATTACTTATCCTCAGGGAAAACGAAGATGAGTTGAAATCCATCCTTTGTGTACTACTCCATTCATGCAGATGACTATTGTATTAAAAATCCCTTGCCCTTTTCTTCTTAATCTTCCCAATTTTATCATTCAAACCTTTAAAGTTACGAATGGCTCTGTGCTAAACCACTGCTAACACCATTCATCTCTACTGTGATTCTCAGACCCTGAGACTGGATTCCATATGGAATACGACTGATATTAGTTAGAATGGCAGAAATATCTCATTGCACCAACACTCTCAATATCCATCTAGGAAAGAAAAGAGGCAGGGGCTCAATTATTAGCAACAAGCTACAAGTGATCTTTTAACATACTGGTCAAAAGTGTGCTTTCTTTGTAGAAGATACATTGCCTTAAAATATTGTGTCTTCACTTCAGTCCTATCTAGTATTTTGTCCTAATATCTCCTTGTTCAAACTACATGCTTCTAGCAATGCAAGGGAGTTTAAGAAAACATGTGTGGAGCAAAATAAAATAGCTATCACTTATTTAGTCTTAATTATTTTTGACCTACTGTACTAATTATCTCTTTATTCCTTAGAATGGCTCTTTGAGGTATGTATTATTTCAGTTTTACATATGAAGAACTGGATGTATAGAAACATTAAATCCTACATTTATAGTACGAGAACTCTCTTATATCTTGCTTACACCGTACTCCATTAGCTCCATTCCTTTCCTTAGGGCACTGACTTGCTCTCCTGTAAAAATGGCACCTCTTTGGAAGACCCATCACCATTAGTCTTTATTGCTCAACCCAAGAGCCCTACAACTTTAGAAAATACTGATATGAGACTTCAATAATGTCAACATATCACCAGAAGGAAAGAAAAAGATCGATTAAGACTTTTGTGTTCTTTGGTGGTTGTTTTGATCATTTCCTTTTACTTGCCTTAAGAATGTATTTAATTTTATCACTCATTCACTTGGGGTTTTCTGCTCACAGTAATCAGCTCTCTCTCTAGTTACTAACACTGACATTTATATGTACTTTGATATCAAAGCTGGGGTCACAGTGTTTCTTGCATCTTGCACTCATTCTGCTTATAGCCTCATCTCTACTTTATGAGCTCATGACCCCTTTGCTCAATATAAGTCACTCTTTTCTGATTTTTTATCAGGCTTGATTGTGGGCTGTGGTTATGTCCCGGAAGTGAGCAGTTATTCTCCATTTTACCAGAGAAACTCTCAGACTCAGTCCCTATAAAAACAGAGACAATCTCTATTAAACTGAAATGTTTTGTCCAACCCAATTTGCAGATCCCTCAATACTGATAAAGTAAAGGCAATAACAATGGCACTTTGCATTTTATTATTTTCTATATGTAAAAACAAGTATAGAAAACAACACAAATAAGTTCTATCTTGGGCTGTATATATCTCTTTTCTTTACAATAACCCAGACCACTTACTGTTCCCTAGTTCTTATGCAGAAAGATGACATGGAAATACCATGTAATCAATTAGAATTAAAATTAGAACTAGAATTCCTGAGTTATAGTCCCAGATTCCCTGCTTTCTAGTAATGAGATGTTAAGTAAGTCACAGTCTCTTAGGCACTCAATTTCCTCATCTGTTTACCCATCTTTCAGGGTGGAGGTAAGGAAGAAATTAAGCTGTTCTCATAAGTGGGCTTTCTGTGCAAAAATAATGACAACTAACATATCTGTATTTCCCAATATTTTGTGTTTTAAAGGCTATAAAATGGTTTTTGTTGCTTCTGTCATATTCAGCTCCTTGAAGGCAGTCAGAAGGCTCAAACATCTCTGTAAATACCAACCAGTACATGAGCCATTGCATTTCATAAAGTGAAACCTATACCATGAATTGACACATGCTGAAACCGTCCCACTGGAGGAGTAATAAATGATGAGTAATTGGATTGCTTCATGGAGATATTACTCATTTGATCACTTTTAAATCTAATCTACATGGAATTATTCAGTAGCAAATAAAGAAGCTTCAAAACTTTGTTTTCATAAGTCAAAAATTATATCAGACTTCCAGTCATGCTTACCACTGCCCATTACACAAATAAAATTCTATTCCAAGTGTGGTCTGCACAAATGACATTCCTCAATTTACAAGACTCTAAAAGAATGCATTGCTTTAAGGTTTGTTTCTGTTTTGCTTTGTTTCTTTAAGAATTTTAACCAATTGAGTCAAATGGATAGTAGTAAATAAATGATACTCTTCAATCTTCATTCATGAATAGGTTTTTACTTTTATTTCTGCCTTTTCACTGGTTTTGCTTTGGGCTGGGCTATTTTAAAGTATTTCCAGAGTCCAGAAGAGTTGTAGGTTGGGATTCAAATGTGCCTCTGTCCACTGAATTGACTATTTTTTGACAGAAAAGGAAAAAAAAACACACAATAATATAGAAGTGAGCAATTTTTAAAATATAATTTTGAAAACTTCCTTTGGAAAAAATAAAAGAGCTGCTGGTGACTATTTTTCCTGTTTAACTTTGAAATAGTGACTAGCAAGATGAGGGTTTATTTACTTTCTATTGCTAGTGTTTTGGGATGAGATGCCGATAGCCATCCACACCTCAGATTTGTACAGGGGTCTGGCAGCTATCACTCTACCACAGGGAAATCCTTAGTAGAAATATGAAGCAATGGGCAAACTACAAAGCCTATGCTGTGACCAAAGATGTGACCCCTATTCAAACTCATTGCCTCAAGAAATGAAGGCCCACTGTTGCTTGATCTTAGGACTTTTCCAAAGCTTGAAATCACAGCCACTGTGTAGACTACTCTGTAAGAGCCACAGACAGTACATGTGTGGCTAGATCTGACCTGAGGACCAGAAGTTGCCAATCTCTGGTCCAGATATTTAAAGCTACTATCGGGACTCTTAGGAAGGGAGCGCAGATTATCTTCTGCTCCTTCAGCTCCTCTAATATTTGAGGATCCAGAAACTAAAGCGCAGGGTCTTTAGTTATGGTGTCAAAGACTCTATCCCAAATACTGGCTTTATAAAATTTCAGTTTTATTTCACTCAAACATCATATCTAAGTCACATCAAGTATATGGAGCCCATAGAGCCATTTTGTCATTTCAGCCAACTTTGGCTGGAAGCCTAAAACTGTCTCTTGACTCTTCTATCAGCAAACTCAGTCTCAGCAATAATCTGTTCAAAGTAAAATGCAACTGTTCATTCAGGCGCTTTTGAATTCAGTAGAACTGTCCCAAACCTAGTAGGACTCAGACCTGCATTTGATATGGAGGTGCCCGCCACAGGCTTTCACAAGAGCAGTGGCATGACCCGTCTGGGCAGAGTGAGTTCACAGTTAAGCCCAAGCTACAGTCTCTTTCCGCCTAAGAAATGTTATAGCCTATGAAGTCGGATCACTTTTCCTGCCTCACTCCCATTTCATCTCTCTTGTTGCCATTCGGTGTTCGGGCATCTGAAAAAGTTTATCCTCTCTACTCCCAAACAAAGCAATAGCCAGAAGCAGAAGGTAGACTTTGACAAGTATTCCCACATCTCAACAATTCTATTTTCAAAATTAGTCAAAGGAAAAACAGGCTTAGAGGAAAAACCATACAGGATAGCACATAAGAGTATAAAGGAATGTGTTTTTTTTTTGACTGAAGATAAAACAATACTTGAAACCTGAACCTAACCCTAAGGAGTTATGTGGCTTTGGATAAATTACTTTATCTCTATGAACCTCCATCTGTAAAATGGAGGTAAAAGAACAGACTTCATATATTTGTTATGATAAATAAAATCTCGTAGACACAACATGGAGGTGCCTATGTCAGCAAAACCAAAAACTTAAGCTAGTTTCTATTTCCTGTAATGCCAGGCTTGCTCAGAAAAACAAATTTAAATATAGCTGATTAATTATCAACAGCTAATTTCCTCATTCTTGTGCCAGCTAACTTCCTTGTTCCTAAGCAACCACCTGCACCCCACTTTGTAAGACTCCCTTAAATAAAATGGAAACTCAATTTCAGCCAATCAGAACATTTTCTCACTTGCTTCTGCATACACCTTATATGAGTTTCCCTTTTCCACCCCCTCAGTAATGTTCCCTTCTACTTTCTGAGTGGGATGCTGCCCAATTCATGAATTTCTCAATAAAGCTGGAAGATCCTAAATTGTATGAAAAGTTTTCCTTTGTTCAGTTATTAATATAAAGATTATATGAAATAAGGCATGTAGAATGCTAGATACATAGTAAGCCCTTTAAAATATTCTTATTATTCCCATTATTATGAATACACATTAACACAGAAATGTATTTTATCTATCCAATATCCTTGTAGAAATCATATGCTTAAGGTATTCCAGCTTGGTCTTGATTTTATGTAAGTTTATTCTTTTTCAATAAAAGCATCTTATTGTAAGCATAAGCATCTTATGTACCTGTGAATTTTTGTACCTTCTTGTTCTCATATACATAAATTTTTAAAAATTTGAAACCCTTTACTGGATTACATGTTAATAACTGAAATCATAGTCATCATTAATATATTGCCTTCTTTATTAACTTCTCAAATTCTTAATGTATCCACATAGGCCCACTTACAATTAATTTCACCTGTGACTAGGTACTTCCAAATGCCAAGCCAAAAATAGAAGAAAGCTTTATTTTTGGGCTCCCTGAAGATGTGTTCTATGTAAATAGTGAACTCACCCCCTAAGCAGGGCTCTAACAGGGAGGTCAGTGTTCCTTTACTAAGAGGATCATGGCCCACAGGGAACCATTATTGTAACAACTGAGATGCCCCAAGGGGTCAGGGGAAACTGCTCCTCTGCTGTGCACACTCCCTTCATTCGAAGGAAGGCTGTGAATGCTAATAAAGCTTCTTTTTCCTACAACTAAAAATAAATATTACAGCTAGAACCCAACACAGTCTGCTGTGAGCGTACCTTCTCCTCAGATGAAACCCTCTATAGACTTTTCACAGGGAAAGAGAGAGATCCATGCCCCTTAAGGGCGAAACAGTACAAGGTACAGAGGACAGAGTACATCCCAGAATAGAAACGTGGCCTTTCACAAACATGACTGTAGGGAAGTAACCATCTGGCTTCCAGGCACTGTCAATAGCTCCATTCTTATCTCACCACTCTAAAAGAATCAGCCACTTCCCTGAGGCTTTGGGTAAGATTCTCACTGAACAAAGTAGTTTGTTTTGTTTTTTATTTTGTTTTGTTTTGTTTTAGCTTCTCAAATTCTTCATGTTTGGACAGGTTTCTCAAAAATGTCACATATATATCCTTTCTCCTTATACTGCAGAAAATGAGATGCCACTAATCAACTGATAAGCCAATTTGGGTTGTTTCCTATATCAAACTCCATTATATGGTTTCACTGTTATCCTTCTATATCAGTGATTATGTCTAGATTAAATCAATTTATATCATACATTTAAAGATCTATGTAACACTTTAAAAGCCTAATAGCCCCATTCTCTAATTACTTTGCCAGTATAATATGCTTTTCTATTTTTAGTTTCTTCCAAATTTATTTTCTTTATTTTTTCCCCTTAGGACTTTTAAGAAGACTGCACTTTTCTGAAACCTAGGATGCCAGCCTCCATAGTTTAGATCCCCTGAGTGGATCCAGGAGACAATACTGCCTACCTCCCAGAGCACTGCATTCCATGATAATTCAATCCTGCAGCAGAATGCTTCCAGTTCCTGCCTCCTAGCTAATAGCCACACAATGAGAACTCCAAGGTACTTGGAAACACTCTGTTCACTTCTGAATATTTGCTTGGTGTTACTTCTTAAAAGAAAATGGCTTTGTATCATGCTGAACTGATTTATGGCTATTAATCCTTCCATGTAAATTCCATATTCTGTGTAGAATCCTTGAGTACAGCCTCTCATCTTGCCTCCCTATTCATTTGTGCTTATTTTCAACTGAGGAAGCCTACTTTCTGTAATTTTTTCTCACTTCATATTTTTCCTTCTCTTTTCTGCTTTCTCAGATTTCCCCTCCAACATATGTTTCTCACATCACTTTGAAAGACAAGGTCATGGACATGACCACTTGAATATTTATACGACTTGGGACCACAAAGATCCAAAATATATCTTCCTTAACAAACCACAGCTTCTCCCCTCAGCTAACAAAGTTTTTCAACTCTTTATAGAAACTAAAACAAAAATGTGTTATTTTCCTCTTAACTGTTGTGTGGGAGATTTTAATTAACACACACATCCCTAAAGAGTAAGTGAACCATGCATAGCTGCCAACATAAGCAATATTTGTTGGAAAAATAAGGACAAATGTATAAATGTTGATGTGAAAAGAAAAACTGAATGAAAATTTGGAACTTTTCTCTCTTTTTTTTCTCAGGGGGCACACTATTTTTTTCTCTTTTTTTTCAGGAGGTACGGGGAATTGAACCTGGGACCTTGTACATGCAAAGCCAGCACAAACACTGAGCTACATCTGCCTCCACTAGAGAGGTGGGGGGGGGGGGGGAGGATTACTTTTGATTTTCAGTCACCAAGTTAAAAAATGTCCCAAATTTAAAATCTGGGTCTTTCTCTACAAGGAATCCACAAACTGGAATGCACACAATTAAATGTAGGTTTCCAAAAGTTCAGAAAAAAAAAAGAGTAATTCATATTTAAGGTAGAAAGATAAGAAATCAAACCAAAGAATCAACATACACACACGTGCACTTACATACATTCATAAATATACTTATATAAATTCTAACGTAAGTTAGAATTTAAACTGCTAGATAGTTTTGTTCTTATGCTGCACCCATAAACTGTTAATATATTTAGAAATTTTAAGACTGTTCCTCATTTAAGATGGTCCGTGAAACATGAAAAGAAGGCAGAGGCAGGGCAAGAAGCACAACTGACCGAGCACTTAGTATGTGCCAGGCAGCACTGGACTCGCACACTTTGTATTAGCTCACATCCAAAAACAACGTGCCTATCGCTGCTTCATAATTCTTTTACTTCCACATCCATATTTTTCACTAATCAGTCACTATATTACAGAGCATGGCTCAATGAGGAAGATTACCTTTCGTTTTACCCATAGCTCAGTATTCAGCAGTCGGAGTTGAGTTTTTTCAATAACGTCTTTTTGTTCAGTCTGGTCCCCTGCATGTTCAGTAGCGATTTAGCTTTGTAATGAGAATTTCAAAACTCTCAACACTATGATAATAGAATCCAAATAAAACTTGAGTTAAGGATGAGGCTAATGCCATAGGGAGGAAGCAGATGACAGAGTTGTTGAGGAAAATAGGTAATTTGCAAGAGGGAATTTAAGAGATTGTGTTATAGAAACATTGCTTTAGAATTCTTGCTGCACTGAGATTTGACCATCACTGCTCTCAAATTTTGTTAAAATGAATTCACTCATAAATTAAACTGATTTCCTTGCTGTAAAAGGCTAGATTCAGATTGTTGTGAAATGGGTTCTGAAATGAAATTTTCTACTTCTTTTTTTTCTATAACAGAACAATATAAAAATATGCCACCACAGTTTATGTGTGTCTGTGTGTGTGTGTTAAATAAAGTTGTTGGGATCTTAAAAGGAAAAAAATGACTGAGAAGATGAAATTCACTTTTTGTTGGGAACATTATACATACTAGGATAAACTATACACCCAACACTGGTTCTCAATTTAAGTATCATTGAAGAGTCTAGGAAGAGAAAAAAAAAATGAAACCTCTGTCAGGAACAATAGTGCTCTCAGGAAATGCTCTTTCCTGATTGTGCTGGGGAGCAGTGAAGAAGCCAGCTGTAGAGCAGACAGCACATTTGCATATGAAAAGAACAAATTTGGTTCAAATTACTGTTGTCAGTACCAGAAGACTTCCATTCTCAAGCTTGTCCCCTGCTCTCTCAGTTTCTCTCATGTCAATCCTCAGAAAATTCTATCTTGTGCTGTTTTCATGAATATTACTTAGGTGGCTGAGACTCCATCTTCGAGCAATCGAATTAAAAGCAAGCCTGTGCCTGTGTCTCTTCCGGTTTTGATAGCTCACGCTGTATGCTGTAAAGCCCTAAGTGGCCTGGCATCTCCTAACGTTTCATACAGACTTGGCTCTTTTTGCACATGCACCAAATCCACATTCCACTTAGAAAACAAGTGCTTGCAGCTTTCGGCTGCTCTTTTCAGCAGGAACATATGTGCTGTTTAAGAAAGGATGGAAATGTTATTCCGAGAATGGCAGCAGAGCCTTGAATACTTAAAGAGATTCCGTGAGTCAGTGAGTGGAAACCTGTAGTGTGAGGACTTAGGATCGCAGAAGTAAGAGGAAGAAGAAACACAGAGAGATATTTGTTCCAAGAACAAATATCCACTCAATGAAGGAGCCAATAGCACTCCGTCCAGGACAAGCATGAAAGCCCATCGTGGACCCAGCAGGGCATGTGGGTTAGTGGGCTGGGGCTGCCTCCCTGATCTACCTCTGAACCAAAGGAAAAGGTCACGGTGGCTGGTAAAGAGGGACAGTTACAGGATGGATGGCAGCAAAGTGTGTCCTGAGAAGGTGGATGACTGGAAAATGTGCTCAAGGTGGTCAAACTCCAACTGAGGACACACACACAAACACAAAAGATGTCTAGAAGGCATTTGGGAATCTGGAGAAGAACAAAGGAAGTAGGAGTCCTGAATGTTGCCTTCTGGAGCTGACAATGTTCAGAGGGACTCTGAAGTCCATCTGTTTAGGAAGGAAATAGTAGTCTGGAAAGTAGTTGTGCAATCCACATGATTTCACACACAACATACTGACTCACGGTTTGGGTCTCACCAAAAAGGCAATTTGTAGACCTGCTTGCCCAAACAAATTTTTTTAGAAGGATTGCACGGCATAGATTACACCTAAGGGCTTCAATTTTAACAGATGGTGTTCAAATTAAGGCATTTTTTTTTCAGTGCTATATGTCTTCTCCAGTAAATACTAGTAATTGTGTGAATTTAATTGTTAATATGAAATTGCTAACGATCTTATGGAAACATTTCATAAGAAGATTTAAGACTTTAAACCAAAGCCATGTATAAAGATATGTTAGGAAATAAGGACAGAAGGGGTAGGCTGGAAGAAATAGATGGTTCTTAGGGTATTTTAGTCTCTCATTTTATTGTCTCCATCATCGATCAGCCCTTGGAGGGGGACAAGTTTTGAGGAGCTTGGAGCAGAAACTCCCTTTTCTATTGTCTTCCATTTTTTGTGTAGTTTTACAGTACACACACACACATACATGCACACACACACAACCCTCAAGAATTCATGGGTTTTGATGATGTCTGTTCTTCTGTCATAAAATGGGTGACTCACAGGAAATAACACAAGGTTGGTACAGATAAGCTAAAGCTAGAAATGACTAGCAATCCAGGATACATGAAACAAGGCTAGAAGGGGCCTATAGGTGAGAAAGTAAATGTGGGCTAGCTTGAGGGCAGAAAGAACCTAATTTCTCAAGAGCAAAATCTACTTGTTCAACAGTTTGTGGAAACAATCTAGATGAGATGATTTGTAAGTGAGAAAGAGTGGTTTTAAGAGAATCAGAATCTGAAGGGAACAAAGAGTGTATTGCCCAGAATACTGGGGATCACCAAGAAGAGCAGTTTAAACCCGAAGCCCACCAGCGCAGAGCCACAGCTAGATGTGGGGTGCTTCACAGCCTTTGGTGTACAGTAAGCTGCAGAACAAAGGACAGGTAGTTCACACTACCCAAGTTAACATTTAAAAAGAAACTTCTCTGTGAAGATTCTCTGTCCTGATTTTGTGATAGTCAGGGTAGGCTAACATTCCCTGTATTA